>JAFLJL010002989.1:0-20000 GCA_018398815.1 Conus ventricosus
TCATAGACGTTGCAGCAAGTATAAAACCCAGAACGAGGCAGGCCGTAAAATCACCGACAGTGTCAGTGCCACTGGAAGCAATGGCGGTGAGAATGTTTGCAAATGGCGGTTGTAGGAGAAGAGCAGACGACAGTTGGGGTGCCGGTAGGCCTAACCGCTTTCTCTGATTAGGGATTTGTCGGTCTCGATTTCTGCGCTAAGAACGATCTTCAAAAAAAACGCAGACACAACCAGTTTGTCGACATTTTCAATACAGTTTCAGTGTCATCAAGGAGGTCTCTCTGCGTGCGGACAAGTCCATATACGCTACACCACATCCGCTAAGTTGGGAGACCACGCTTCGCATGATTTAAAGCTGGTGATTTAAAAAAAAAAAAAAATTAACGATGACTGAATGCGAGAAGAGTGTCTAATGGCTGCGACATAGCAAATGTCCTGTGCACTGGCTGGTGAGACCTTGGAGTTTCCTGCCCGACATTGTGTCATTATTGTCACTGTATATATATATATATATATATATATATATATATGACTTGACTTGACTTGGTCCCTTAGACGTCGGTCCGTAGGGGCACCCCTGAAGCAGTGACAACCATCCTTCTCCATTCCTCTCTGTTCTCCGCCCTCCGCAATGTGTCTCTCAGCCGCAGGCCTGTCCATTCCGTGATGTTATCCTCCCATCTTTTCCTTTGTCGACCTCTTCGCCTTTGTCCTGGTACTGTGCCCTGCATGATTGTCTTGGCAAGGCCTGTTGATCGGTGTGATGTGTCCTATACCATTTCAGTTTGCGTCTTTTTACTGAGGTTAGGAGATCGACATATGGACCAATTTCATTCACGATGCGCTTTTTAACTTCCACATTGCTGATTGATCTCTGTATGAGATGCCAAGGAGTCGTCTGAAGCACCTCATTTCCATTGTTTGGATCTTTTTCTCAAGGTCTGATTTTCAACGTCCATGACTCACAAGCATATAAGAATATCGCCATGACTAAGGATCGCATCAGTCTAATCTTTGAGCTGATGGAGATGTTTTTATTTCTCCAAAGAGGCGTTAGCTTAGATAGCGTAGCTGTGGTCTGAGCGACTCTTGAGATGATTCAGGTCTTGATCCTTCATTGAGATTGTTGCCCCCAAGTACTTAAATGTGTTGACTGGTTCAAGCTTTTGCTGTTGATGGTTATGTTTTGGGGTAAAGCCGATTGGGTTGTTAGTCATGACCTTTGTCTTTTCCGCACTTATTTCATGCCATAATCAGCAGAGGTGTTGTTGAGTCTGTTGATCAGGTGCACTAGCTCTTGTTCGTTTCAGCTTGTCCATCTATGTCGTCGGCAAAACGGAGGTTGGTGATGATTCTCCCTCCAATGGTTACAGTTCCTTCATGGTCTTCTAGCGCATCGGTCATATTCTCTCAAGGAAGACATTGAAAAGTGGGGGGAAGTAGACAGCCCTGTCCACCCCAACGGTAGTTCGGAACCACTCGCCTTATATATATATATATAGTTAAAACAAGTTAAAAGAGGAATCTTAAAACTATCTACAAATTTGTTTCGATCATCAGGATGGTTTTTGGTTTGCCCACCGCGATGTTATACAGCGTGTGGGCTCCCGTTTGCGGTTGTTTGCACGTGCGGGTTGGCTGCACGTGTTTTTTGGGGCTATGCAAACCACACTTAGCAACTTCAAACACCAAAACAGAATAGTAAACAACTGCAGGCACAAATGGAAATCGTTGTTAGTGAATACACCCAAAACACAAAACCTGAAAGCCCCCAAAAAACATGTGCAGCCAACCCGCATAATGTTCAGACAGACGCTGTCCTCATTATTTGCATGTTGGGGTGTTCTCATGCATCGCATACATGAAAGCGCACGTATACATACAAATACACACAGATGCTCAAGCACACACACACACACACACACACACACACACACAACACACACACACACACACACACACACAAACACACACACTGCTGGAGTTTAGGAGGGGGAGAAAAAGCATTGATGATGATGACCGTCCTGGCTGACCTGTATCACAGTGCAGTGTAGAAACCATTGCCAAAGTTCATGATCTGATAATGGCTGACCAACGACGTGACCATCAGATGCATAGCCAGTGAGGTGGGGGTCTCCCACACCACAGTACTTGCCATCCTGAGAGAACACCTGGCCATGAGCAAGGTATCCGCACGCTGGGTACCAAGGCTTCGGACTCTCGACCAGAAACGCACTCGGTTCAACATGTCGCGCGACAATCTTCGCCTGTTTAGTAACACTGACCCAGAAGGCCTTCTCCAGAGGTTGATTACCATGGATGAGACCTGGTGCCATCACTTCACGCCAGAAACAAAAAGAATGTCAAAGCAGTGGAAACACATGGACTCTCCCCCTCCCAAGAAAGCCAGGGTCACCATCTCGGCGGGCAAGGTCATGGCATCAGTTTTCTGGGATGCGGATGGGATCCTGTTGATTGACTTGAATGAACATGGGCGCACGGTGATGGGAGAATATTACTCTAATTTACCGCGGCAATTGCGAGCAGCTATCATCGAGAAACACCCTGGACAGTTGACCAGAGGCGTTCTCTACTTTCAAGGTAACGCACCTGCTCACCGCTCCACTATTGCCATGGCAACCATTCGTAACTGTGGATACGAACTGCTCCTTCCCCCCTCCCTCCCCCCCCCCCCTCCCCCTCCTGTGTTGAAAAATAACAGGTGAACAGACTATGTTGAAAAGTAACAGGCGAACAGACTCTTGATGCCTTTCCTTCACACTTGGGCCACGGACTTATTTTCCAACCCTCATACATCCCAGGTGGTTCCAAGCAGACAGATTAAAATGAAAACAATTGAACTATTTAGGATGAACCACCTGGCGCAAAGATATTGGTCAAGGGTGGGTGAGAAGGCCTGAAATGTGACATGAGCTGGGGGGGGGGGGGGGGGGGGGGGGGAGGGTCATGCATATGAAAATTGTGAATGCTGTCATTGGAAATTTTAAAAATAGGTGAGATGATGGTGGGGGTTATTCTTCTGATCAATTTACCAGGTGAGATGATGGGTGGGGGTTATTCTTCTGATCAATTTACCAGGTGAGATGATGGGTGGGGGTTATTCTTCTGATCAATTTGCCAGGTGAGATGATGGGTGGGGGTTATTCTTCTGATCAATTTACCAGGTGAGATGATGGGTGGGGGTTATTCTTCTGATCAATTTGCCAGGTGAGATGATGGGGTGGGGGTTATTCTTCTGATCAATTTACCAGGTGAGATGATGGGTGGGGTTATTCTTCTGATCAATTTACCAGGTGAGATGATGGGTGGGAGTTATTCTGCTGATCAATTTACCAGGTGAGATGATGGGTGGGAGTTATTCTGCTGATCAATTTACCAGGTGAGATGATGGTGTGGGGGTTATTCTTCTGATCAATTTGCCAGGTGAGATGATGGGTGGGGGTTATTTTCTGATCAATTTACCAGTTCACTATCTAATGCTGGCTCAAACTTATGCCAGGCCTCTGTCACAATGGACGTGCCTCGTCCACACGCACGCAATCGCATACACCCGCACCCGAGACTCGACCTCTCCGGGCACAACCGCAATCTGACTCCAATCACACAAACATCACTATAAAGATTTCATGAAAATTTCTCCCCCTCGCCAACAACCTCAGCGGAGTTTTTTATTTTTTTTTTTTCCTCCAAAGTATATTAAAGAATATTAACCCCTCACATCAAGCTTGCACATTTCAGCCAATACATATTCTTTTACTTCCACTTTTTTTTTTCACTTTTGCTAGTTACATGAATTCATAACTTTGGGTTGGTCCATATAGTGAACTCATATCCCCAAAGATTCAAAATTATATATTTTTTCTTTCTCTCTCAGATTTACCGGATTCCACTCGGAAATCCTTCCCGGCACAGCGGGATACCAAATAGAGTCTTCCCGACACAGCGGGGGTAACAATTAGACTCCTCCCAGTACAACGGGTAACAAATAAAAATCATCCAAATACTGCGGGGTAATCAAATCTTCCAAGGCTACTGGTCCCTCAGACTCCCGTCAGTAATTCCCCTGTACTGGGCGACTGGCTGCTTTCTTTCTTGTTTCAGGGGCTCCACAATCCCCCAATTTTACGGTCCTGTAATACAGACGACTTATTAATGA
Source organism: Conus ventricosus (assembly GCA_018398815.1). Taxonomy (NCBI): domain Eukaryota; kingdom Metazoa; phylum Mollusca; class Gastropoda; order Neogastropoda; family Conidae; genus Conus; species Conus ventricosus. The sequence goes on from JAFLJL010002989.1 coordinate 4,178, forward strand.
AAATTATATAAAAAGGTACTCACTGATTTTTATCGAACTCTCGGGAAAGACAACCTACCTACCAGATATGTGGATCAGGAGTTTTCAATTTCGATATCAAAACAAAAGAATGCCGAATTATACAATTAATCAAAACTGGATCCACATATCCACTTACCCTAAGTGTACTTAGGTCTGGCATCCAGCCCAATACCGCAGCCTACATATTTCAGTTGGGCTTAACCCCTGTCTAGGTCAAGCCTAGTTACAGTTACAAAACATTTGCTGTCTTCTCTCCTGACAGCTCGACCAGTGCAGCAAAGAATGACGATTTCTAAAACCAGTCGCCTCAGCAGGTGAACACCCCTGAGTTCCATTCTCTATTTCCTACACCCAGGGACCGTATTCACTTTCAGTGAATCCCCACTCACTGTCTACCAAAACTCTATAAATGGCCATGTCATTTCGTCTTTTATAGGCAAACATCACAACAACAACAAAACATTACAATAACCAAACCATGACCTACACTGGGGTCATGACACCCCCCTCCCCAGGGCAAGAATTACCCAAAGGGGAATTCGTCCAAACATAGGGCAAATCATCAGCAATCAGAATATAAATGCAAATATGAAAGCAGGTCCTCTGAAACATAAAGCTGAACATGCATAGCTAAACATCCACAAAATAGGCATAGGTACGTCCGTGTCCGAATCAATGCAAAGAGCTAAGAACACAAATTCCAACACGAGCCATAAAGTGCCTATATGACCTTTGAAAATTGTCACTATACACAAAAGATAAGATAAGATAATGTTGCTTATAGCCCAGCCAACCGCAAAGGGCCATATCGGGCTGTTACCACGTTAAAATCAACTCACCAGTCATATAAAAAAAAAAATTAAAAAAAAAACAAAAAAAACAACACTTTCATACATCTCATTAAATGACATCGTCTACAAACGCACCAGAAACTTTGTTAAAATCTTTCTTCCGTAAAATCTTAAATTAGATGAAATATTAATCTCTCTCAAAACTCAAGGATCACATCAGGAGGGACATCCATGAACAGGATCTTCATGGACTCCGCTGTAAAATGTTTGTGTCTCACATCGTGCAAGTCCCAACACTCTAAAAGAAACATGTTTCATTGTGAGTGGCGCATGACATGGAATGCACCACGGAGCTTCTTCACTCTTTAAAGGTAAGCATGGGTTAAAATACGAATGGCCGGTGTGCAGCCGGCACAGAACCGTTTCCTCTTTACGACCTCCTGACGTGGATGGGAGGAAGTCCTTAAGGTTTGGACGGATCTGAAAGAGTTTGTTACTCGTCTGTGGTGTTCCAATCCTCCTGCCAGAGGTCTCTCACATATCGTTAACTTTGGGTTTCACATCTGAACAGGGGATATAATGTTGGACAGTTTCTCTCTTGTGGCGTTCTTGGCTAAACGATCAACCATTTCGTCCCGCCGATGCCAACATGACCAGGAACCCAAGCAAGAGTAATGTTGTAACCGTCCGCTTTCAACTTGCTAAAAAGTTCAAAGAAATGCAAAAGTTCTGGATGCTGAAGGTTGCGGCCAGCTATGGCTTCCAAAGCTGACAGCGAATCCGACAGAACCAGAAAGTCCCTCTTTGTAGAATGTGAGATTATCTTCAAAGCCAGTACCAGAGCAGTAAGTTCAGCAGAATAGACAGAGCATCGGAATGGATATGTTCCAACAGTATCTGAGAAGGAGCCCCAGGGCAGTAGGCTGCACAGGCCACTCCATCCTCAGACTTGGAACCGTCAGTGAAAACTTTTTGATAGGATGGGAATTTCGAACAGAGGTCAGCATACAATTGCCTTGTACGCCAGAGAGCTGGTAGACTCTTTGCGAAAAGCTGCAAGATCGAAACGAATCTCTGGTGTGAAAAAGGTCCACGGAGGTTGATCCGGAAACTTGGAAAAATCGGAAACTACTCCCAGGTTTAGACCTGCATTTCCGCACGTGAGGCTGCATACGAAGACCAAACGGCGGAATACATTTAGGGTTGTTTTCAAACTTACTTTGAATGGAGGGTCAAGACACAGTCATAGGCAGGATTCTGCGGTTCTGAGAAACAGTCGGATATAATAATTTAAAGACAGTTTCAGCCTGCGGTTGGACAATGAAGGTTCGCCCGCCTCTGCGTACAGGCTGTACACAGGGGTGGTGCGGAACGCTCCAAGACAGAGACGAAGCCCTTGATGGTGGATAGGGTCCAAGAGTTTTGAGGTAAGAGGGTCTGCGGAGCCGTAGACAGCACAACCGTAGTCCAGTTTGGAACGGACCAAGGCTCTGTAGAGGTGCAGCAAAGTTTTCTTATCAGCGCCCCAGTCAGTGTGCGCTACGACCCGCAGAATATTCAGAGCTTTCTGGCAAGAAGTTTTGAGGTTTTTGATGTGGCTGAGAAAGTTCAGTTTCTGGTCAAAAATGACTCCCAGAAATTTGGCCTCTTTAACAGCTGGAATGGAAGATTTCCCTACTTGAAGTTCGGATCTGGGAAAAAACGGACGGAAATTTATGAAGTGAATACACTGCGTCTTGTTGGAGAAAAGGGAAACCGTTTCATCCGCCCATCGATGGATTTTATCTACGCAAAGCTGGAGCCTGCGCTGGACACTCGGGTACAGGCTTCCGTTGCGTAGACAGCGAAATCATCCACAAACAATGAGCAGTCTGACCCTGCTGAACTGATTTCACAATGTTGTTGATTTTAATAACTAAAGAGGGCAGGAGACAGTATGCTCCCTGGGGAACACCCAACTCTGCCCGTGGACATCAGAGAGAGTGGTGCCAACCCGGACCTGAAACTGTCGTTCTGCCAAAAATTTGAATAAAAAGCGGAAGATGACCTCGAAAACCCAGATCGTGGAGATCATGAGTATCCCCGACTTCCAGTGGTATCGTAGGCCTTCTCCAAATCAAAGAAAATTGCCACTGCATGCTGTTTGTTCAGAAAGGCGGTCCTAAGTGTAGATTCCAGACGAATCAAATGGTCAACTGTACTCCGTGTTTGCGGAAACCACACTGTTCTTTCGCCAAAAGGCCATCGGTTTCGAGTTTCCACATGAGCCTAGCATTGACCATTTTTTCCATCAATTTACAGACACAGCTGGTCAAAGCTATGGGACGGTAATTAGATGGATTAGAAAGATTCTTTTCCAGGTTTGGGATGGAATAATGAGGGCTTTCCGCCAAGAGGGTGGAAAGCAACCTGTAGTCCACACATGGTTGTATACCTGTAACAGGATGTTCAGACCTTCTTGCGGAAGATGTTTCAATAGTTGATAATGAATGTCATCTATACCTGGAGAGGAATCGCTGCAAGAAAGTAAGCAGATTTCAGCTCGTTTAACGTGAAGGGAAGATTGTAGTCTTCCGTGTTGTCGGATGAAAAGTTGCAGGGTGATTTTTCTTTAAGGGCTTTGTTTTTGACAAAAGTGGCTGATTTGTTAGAAGAGGAGGAATTCTTTTCATTGGTTGAAGCAAGCAGATTAGCAACTGCTTTTTTGTTTGTTATTAAAGAGTCCGAAAACTTGAGATGGTTCACAGTGGGACAGGTGTTCTTCCCTTTGATTTTCTTAATGATGTTCCACACTTTTTTCTTGGAAGTTTTCGATGTCAGCCTGGAGCAGAACTTCTCCAGGACCGACGTTTACTGATTTTAAAAGTGTGTCTCGATTTGGCACGGGTTTTTGATGGGCTCGAGCGTTGGGACCCGAGGTCGATGGTATACCTGACGCTGAGCCCGTTTTCGGACTTTGGAAATTTGTTGGCAATCTGAATCAAACCAGGGTGTTTTTGGCATTTGAAGTTTGTCGGAAGACACTGGAATACAGGCTTTAGCACATTTAATCATAGTATTAGTCAGAGATTCTGCTGGGTCCTGGAACTCCTTAGAAACAGTGGCTGCAAATAGATCCCAGTTTGCTTTCTTATAATTTAGATGCTGAGAGACAGAGACGTGTTCAGTTAATACAGGTTGTAGAAGGACAGGGAAATGGTCACTTCCGTGCAGATCGTCATGGACAGACCACTCATAGTCCAGGACCAGCGAGGGGTCACAGACCGACAAATCTAACACGAAAGTGAACCTGTGGAAGAGTGGAGGTAAGTTGCAGATCCGTCGTTCAGACAACACAAATCCAAGTCTGAAAGGACATCCTCAATCAGCAGACCTTGGGTGACGTACCGGCACTACCCCAAAGAGGATTGTGACCGTTAAGTCACCCAACAGCAAAAAAGGTCGAGGAAGTTCTCCTATCAGACTGACAAGGTCCTGACGACAAACGGGACAGAAGGTGGGGAGATAAAGAGAACAGATTGTCACAGTCTTGTGGAGGGTGACTCTCGCAGCTACAGCCTGAAGGGAGGTAGACAGAGCAACAGGACTATACAGCAGAGTTTTGTGTATGAGAAGGGCAACACCGCCCGACAGTCCTAACGTAGATGGTTGTGCAGGTTTTGAAAGATATTAAGCCAGAAAGAGTAAAGGTCTTCTGGCTTTGAATTTGAGTTTCCTGAAGAGCCACGACGGAAGGTTTTTAGAGATGACACAGAAGCTGCAGCTCCTCAAAGTTGGAATTTAGACCACGGATATTCCAATGGAATATTGTACTATCCATGGTGCAGAGGCGAAAAGGAGAGAAATCAGGTCATCTCCTCTTCAACATCCGCTTCCAATGGAGTGAATTTATTTGCAATTTGACTGGACTATGTTGGTCTTCAGACCTGCTGGCAGACTTGCCAACAGGTGAAGGTGGTCTGGATTTGGGGAGACGGTGGAGGCTTCTTTCTCATCTCCACCATTTCCACACTGGGTTGAACTCCCTTGCCCGCACGGGCACTGGACAGAGGAGTTCGAGGTCGGGGTGCTGGTTTTTTAATCTGCCCAGCAGCAGATGTTGTAGACTGCTGGGCAGTCTGAGGTGGCGGATTTTTTGCCTCCACAGGGGCATTCAATTTGGGTTGGAAGGTGGTGGACTTGCTACCACCAGAACTGACAGATCTTACTTGCAATGTCTTCGAAAACATGAATTCATCAGTCTGGCAGCAGACTGACCGAGTAGGAACTATGGAGCTTTCTGACAGCCGAAGCATAGGAAGAAGCTGTCGGCGTCTGACTGCCCACAACCTGTTTTCCGGGCTTCAAAAAACGAGATCTTCTTTTCCGTTTTGACGCGTTGAATGGCAGATTCTTGAATCCAAAGAGGACAGTTTCGTGAAGAGGAGGGATGGTCGCCACCGCAGTTAGCACAATGGGCCGGATCTTTGCACGGCCCATCATGGGTTGCCTTGCAGCAAACACCACACACCTCCTGCCAGAACAGCGGTCCTGACATGCCAAACCTCTGGCACCTGAAGCACCTCACGGGGACGGCACGTACAGCTGAACATGAACATTAAGGTAGCCGACTTTGATGACCGGAGGCAGCACAGGGTTGCAGAAGGTCAAAAAGAGGGTGTTGGTGGCCACTCTCTCTGAACCTTTCTTTATCGTCACCCTGCGCACCTCCGTCACACCCTGGACGCAGCTCCGTCTTAATTTCTGCCTCTGAACACCAGATAAATCCCGGCAACGAATCACGCCTTTCGATGAATTTAATTGTTTGTGGGGAGTTACCCTGATCTCCCTGTCCACAAGTTTTGTTGCTTTCTGCAGCTGTTCAGATTGTTTTTGTGATTTGCTTTGAATGAGAAATGAGCCATTCCTCAACCTCTTGATGGACCGAGGGTCACCTGCTATACCTTGAAAACCTTTTGAATGGCAAACGGGCTCAGAGCTGAAAGGGGTCTTTCCTGCTCCGTCCCCTCCATCACGAGCCAGGAAGCCAAAAACCTGTCTTCTGTCGAACTTCGGTATCGGAGTCACTATCTGTTTGACAATCCCCTGAAATAGGGGATGCTGCCTTCCTCTTCCTTTTGGGGGGATTGTTTTTTAAAGAAGTCATATTTAGTTTATTGTGATTCTATCTCCCCCTTACCCACCCACCTTGGAGTCCAACTAAGGGGCCAGGGCCAAGAAACAATGTCTTGACCCCTTCCAGGCTTCGGGAGAGATATACGACAAACAGAACACTACTACCCCTATCCCCCCTGATCATGCTCAACTCCCGGGGACAGAGAGCTGAGCACTGCAGGGGTTCACTTGGCCAGCAGGGGAACTGCCTGTCTTGACCCAGCCCCAAGAAGGGGAGTGATTAGTACACCCGGGCCAAAGTGCACTCCCCTGTCTAGGAGAGGTCCGAGCCAAAGTGATGTGTTGAGAGCGCTGGCTCTCTCAACCACCAGGATCTCATTCCCCTCCGACACAGGTCGCACCGCACGGCAAACGCGGCGGATCTTAAGGAGACCACAGAGAGAAAAGGAGTGTGTAAAAGAAGACTTGAAGGGGAGACGAAGATAGAAAAGGGCCAAATAAGGGAGGCAGAAAACAAGAAAAGGAGAAAGGCGGGTTACTCTTAGTCAGGATCCTCACCCTTAGCCTATCTGACATGGGAAGCCCTACCAGGGGCATCAACTTCTTACCACGTTTCGCTTAGGCCATACAGCATCTTCACCTCTCAGGCCTACAAGCAGTGTGAAAAAACCAGCCTATCTCCCAAGTATTGATGCCCCCGTCAGCATACCCCTAAAGGATCACTGGACCACGCAAGCCCTCCGACCACGGCAAGGTTGCAACCCCCGGGGGCTATACACAAAAACCCAGAAATGAAACAACAGAATTACCAAGAGCCTTGCCCCAACACAGGAACAAGAATAATTCAAAATACTGCATACAAGCATATGGATGAACGAATCGTTATATGCCAATATTATCATAAGTAAATGTACAGTATTTCTATACACTATGAACGAGTTGATGCTAAAATCTTTGTGTATTGAACACCAACTTGTAACTAACCCATGAACTATGTACAGTTAGTGTCAATATCAACGAGCCTAATCACCAATAGTTTTAAACACTATGGGTATAATTTGCCAAATCAGGCACCGAAACCCTGTTGGATACAGGTCTCCATCTGGGCCTACAAACAGACAAAATGGGAAAGTCAGTCACCAAAGGTCCTCAGTCTTGAACGCAAGACCGAAGATGGTGTGGTACTTATGCCCCTGAGGGCAGGTCAGTTTTTGCAGAAGTCTCATCCTCGGACAGCAAGTCCGCAAACACATTGGCAGTACCAGGAAGGGGTTCGACCCTAAAATCAAACTCCTGGATGGACAAAGCCCAACGTAGAAGGCGGTTATTTTTCGTCTTTGAAGCTCTCAAAAACGTGAGTGGCCGATGATCAGTTTGTAATACAAACTGCTTTCCTGAAAGAAACCTGGAGAACTTCTCTAACGCCCATACAATAGCGAGACACTCTCGCTCAATAGTGGAGTATCTTTGCTGGGGTTGAGAGAACTTTTTACTGGCATACTGTACAGGGTGAGTAAGCCCTTTTCTCTCCTGCATGAGACAAGCCCCCATGCCATGTACTGCTCGATCTGTGCGCAAGACAAAATCCTCAAAAAGATCGGGGAGGAGGAGAAACTGGGAATCTGTTCAAAACCCCTCTGCACTGTCTCTATAGCACTTTTGACAGTCATCCGTCCACTGAATTTGTCTGCGTTTCTCACCCTTGGTGAGATCAGTCAGAGGGGCAGTAATACTAGCGAAATGCGGTACGTATCGACGATAATAGGAAAGTAGACCCAAAAGGGATCTAACTTGGTTCTTGGAAGAGGGTCGAGTCACCGACAAAATCTTGTCAACCTTTTTCGCCTCAGGACTAATCTGTCCCACTGATATCATATGCCAAAAACTCCAGTTCTTGGACCCAGCATGAATTTTAGATGGGCGAGCAGTCAGCCAAATGTCGCAGACGACAGAAAGAGGCCGCAGAAATGAAGTAGTTGGTCCCATCGCTGCGTAGCCAACAGGATGTCATCAAAGAAGCTACAGCTGAAATTTCATGTAGCTCAAACGACGCATCATCCTGGCAAATGTAGCGGGAGCATTTGGAGCCCAAAGGCATCCGCACCCAATGGTCAACCCCAATGGCGTTTGGAACGCTGTTTATGCCTATCTTCTGCAGCCATAGGAATTTGCCAGTTAACCCCTTTTGTCAATCGATTTGACAAAATACTCTGATTTTGACAACTGACAGAACAACTCCTCAACATCTGGATTGGCTCAGAATCGAATACAGTGACTTTGTTGAGGGCACGGTAATCTATGCAAAATCTGACCGAGCCATCCGGCTTACCCACCAGTACGAGAGGAGCACTGTAGGGTGAAGTAGAAGCCTCAATAACACTTAACTCAAGCATGACCTTGAGCTCTCTCTCCACACCTGACGTTTAGCAAATGGAAGGGGATATGCTTTTGTCCGCACTGGTGCGTCTGAAGTCAAGTTTATCACATGAGGATCCACGTTACAGCCTCACCTGGTTTGTCTGTAAGGACATCCGAGAAGTCTTGTAATAAAGAAGTCAGCTGTCGCTTCTGAGAAGCAGAAAAGGTCAGGATTAATGTGAACATCCTTGTATGACTCACCTTTCACAGAAAGGGTGGGTAACACAACTCCATCGTCTGATACATCTTCAACAACACCTACCGCAGAAATAGCAATGGTAGGGGACGGTGCAGACAATAGACCTCACCGGAGAAAGGATTTTCAGCCAATCAGAAAATAGGTCACATTCGGTGCGCGCCTTGCCGGAGGCAGCATAGAAGGGGGGGCACAAGCTACAACCGTAGCAACGCACGCGGCACAGAGAACCGACGGATTTTGCTACTGTTCTCGTGTAATGTTTGTTTTGTTCCCTATAATGTTTCTATTGTTCGCTGTAACGTTTGTTTTGTTCGCTGTAATGGTTTTTTTCTGTGAGGTTTTGTTTTGTTCGCTGTAATGTTTGTTTTGTTCGCTGTAATGTTTGTTTTCTGTTCGTGGTAATGTTTGTTTTCTGTTGGCGTAATGTTTGGTTTGTTTGTTTGTTTTAGGCGTGCCGTTCCCTTCTGTCGTTTCAAGTGTGCGCTGGGAGTAACATTTGCTTCAGTTGGTGCTTTGCTTGTGTGTGTGCGTGTGCGTGTGTGTGTGTGTGTGTGTGTGTGTGTGTGTATATTATATGTGTGAGAGAGAGAGAGAGTGTGTGTGTGTGTATGTGTGAGAGAGAGACAAAGAGAGAGAGAGAGAGAGAGAGAGAGAGAGAGAGAGAGAGAGAGAGAGAGTGTGTGTGTGTGTGTGTGTGTGTGTTATGCTGTTTATGCTGTGTTGATGTTTGTTTCAGTTGGTGAAAATGTTTGTAGAGATGTACAGATCGTTTTCCTGCTGGTGTATTGTTTGTTTATTTATTCGTTTCTTTGTTTTCGTGTGTCATGTTTGCTTTGAAGTGAATGAGTGTGTGTGTGTGTGTGTGTGTGTGTGTGTGTGTGTGTGTGTGTGTGTGTGTGTGCGTGCGTGCGAGCGTGCGTGCGTGCGAGCGTGCGTGCGTGCGTACGTGCGTGCGAGTGTGTGTGTGTGTCTGTGTGTGTGTGTGTCTGTGTGTCTGTGTCGGTGGTGTGGTCGTTGTTGTTGTTAGCAGTTGTTTGGGGGAGGGGAGTATGTATTTGATTTTGTTCGATAGTGTTGGCTTTACTAAATTGTGTAATGTTTGCTTTGGTTATGGTGTAATGTTTTTTTTTTTCTTCTGGTGTATTGTTTGTTTCTGTTGACGTAGTGTTCAAAATTGGTGGCGTAATGTTTTCCTGTGTTAGCTGCATGTTTGTTTGTTTGTTCTGTTGACGTAGTTTCAAAATGGTGGCGTAATGTTTTCCTGTGTTAGCTGCATGTTTGTTTGTTGTTTTCTGCGTGTGGGTGGTCGTGATACAGATGTAGTATTTGTTTTTGATGGTGTAACGTTTGCGTCTTTTTGGATTTCGTGCTTGGGTTTATCGTTCGCTTTCGTCGAAGTAATTTTCATTCTTGATGCAGTCCAGTTTGTTTTTGTTTGCATAATATTTGTTTCGTGTTGGTGTAATGTTTCTTTTTGATGGTGTAATGTTTGTGTCCACTCCTGTTTCTTTTGTACGTTTTGTTGTTTTCCTTCTAGATGATCTTAAATTTGCTGGATTGTGTTTACTATTCATTTATTTATTTATGTTTGTAGGTGGAATGATTCTTTAGCTGATTGATATTAAGTAAAACAAGTGCAGGCTGGCAATTCTTCTGTCATTATAGTAATGACTTGAAAAAGATCTAGACTTTAGAGGGAAAAAAAAAGGTGGGGGGGGGGGGTTGAAGATGAAGAAAATGGAAAAATAAAATTAAGTAAATATATCATGAATATGAAAACCCTCCACTAGCTGCATGAAGGAACCATCATTATCCGTCTCGAAAGCAGATCTATGCTGTTTACTTTTCGTGGTGTAATGTTTGCGTTTGTTAGTGTGACTGCCGTATCCATCTCTACCCCTTGTTCCTTTCTCCCCATCCCCCACCCCAACCAAGTGCCTCTCACACACACAACACACACACACACACACACACACACACACACACACACACACACACACACACACATGTGCTCTCTTGTTCAACGCGTCCTCGCGCGCAAACACACACATGCATACGCGCCTAATCTCCCCCCCCCTCTCTCTCTTCTCTCTCTCTATCTCTCTTCGGTAACACGTGGCACACACCTCACCTTCTCGCTTCCATTTGTATGGAAAATCTTGATGTTATCAATAAAACAGGATGCAAACTTGTTTTTTCCTCGATCAAGTACAGTTTTTGAGAGCGTGCTGTACTTTGGAAGGTAATGAGGGCCGACGGAATCATGGATGCCTTCGAGCGAGTCTGTCGCGCTGTTCGTATCAGCCGCCATTGTTTCAGCCTCCGCGAGAGCTTGTGGCCCCTAGCAACTCTATGATAATGAGGCCCGCGCGAGCCGCGAGCCGGTGAGGTCTATGAAGTGAAAAGACATATCTTTGGACTGAGTACCTGGCACTCAGTGGCCACACAATGAACCGGCAGAACAGAGCCTAACTCAAAATCTGATCTGAAGAAGGGATGTCGACAGTCACAGGGACATCAAGATTGATGCAGACATTGCATCTGTCCGTATACAAACGTAGCATGTTGATATGGAAAACTTTATCCTTGCCGTCCATATCAATGACATAGTTAACTGGAGAGCATTTCTCTTTTACAACATATGGTCCTTTCCATGAAACCCTCAGTTTATTGTGCTCGTCCGTTAGCAAAACTAACACCTTGTCTTTAACAGCCAAATGAACGAGGCTTAGATTTCCTGTCTGCAAACACTTTGTATTTGTCGGTGTTCTTGTCAGACGTTTGTTGCGCTATCTTGCAACTGTCCAAGATGCGATTGTGTAGGTCATACACATACTGGTACACATTTTGTCATCAGGACTGGACTCCCTACCAGTCCAACAGCTAGCAAGTAGAGAAAGGCGCCGCGAGGAGAATGTCCGAACAACAGCTCAAAAGGTGAAAATCCAAAGTAGCGTTGGGCAACTCACGGTAAGCAAACAGGACTGCTGGAATATACCTGTCCCAATCAGAAGGACGTTCACGGCAAACCTTCCTAAGCATAGTCTTCAGAGTGCCATTAAACCGTTCTACCATCCGTTAGATTGAGGGTGGTATGGAGTAGTGGTCACTGATGATATAGACAGAAGTCTATAAATTTCTTGCATCAGATCCGACACAAACTGTGTACCACAATCTGTGAGGATCTCAGAAGGCAGACCCATCCGTGAAAAGACCGTAAGCAGTGCCTCAGCAACAGTAATGGTATCGATCCTTTTCAGCGGAATAGCTTCCGGGAAACGTGTGGCAGTGTCCACAATCGTAAGGACATAACGGAAGCCAAAGATGAAGGTTCAAATGGTCCGACAAATATCCATGGCGACTTTCTCAAAAGGAACTGAGATCAACGGCATCTTGTGTAATGGGACACAAGGAACCGATTTCGTGCGACTGTTCTTTGACACGTGTCACATGAGCGACAATAGTCAGAAACGGCACGTGAAACGGAAGGCCAAAAGAAAGATGCAAGGACACGTGAAGTGTACGTTTAACCCGCAATGACCCGCAAAGATAGAATCATGCGCAGTGTGTAGCACAATGTCACGCAAATCCTTGGGGACAATAATCTGTTTGACGACGTCACCATCCTTAGGAAAACAGACGATAAAGTATGTCATTGTCAACAATGTACGTAGGTGTTGACACTGGAGTTGGCACTTCTGGAAGTATAGGCGCGTACAAATGCGACAAAGTTGTGTCACGTCCCTGCATGGCAGCAAGATCTTTGGACCTACCTCAGCAAAGATAGGTCCGGCACCCGTAAAGGTTTTGGCGATGCCTTTTCGTCTTATCCTGCTGACGTGTACTAACGTGAACAAGGAATGAAAGAGCCTCTGCCCCTGAGCAGGAAGAACTGACCCCTGGTAGATTTCCAAAGAATGAAATCTGTGACCGGCTCATCAATAACACAAGCCTCCACACGACCAGAAAAGTAAGGGGTGCAAACATCTACCAAGCTAGGGGAAACACTCAATGCGACCTCCAAAAGAACGACAACGTTGAGTCTCACCAGTGAATTGCTCTGGCCGCACAAATGACCTGCGAACACCTGCCGTAGTACAGCCAGTATCTCGAAGCAAAGATGCCTGAAATCCATTGACTGAACCTGTCTCTACAATGAGACCATCTGTCTCCACATGAGACACCATGGAGTGTGCAAGTCTTTTACTAGTCTGATCCTCAGACACATTGGCAGTAGCTGATGATGACGACTGAGTTTGATATGGACACTCATGGCAAAATGGAAACGACACCCACATCGCCAACAACAAGGAGAATCCGAAGAACTCATCTGAAACTGCCTCTGTGAGAACCTTGACGCGAAAGAATCCACGACCGCGAGGCGGACGAGACGGTCGTGAATATTGCGCACCACGTTGCTGTGAATTGTAAGGACGGTAAAAAGTTCCAGAAGCCGTCTGATAATTGTCAGAGTACTGACGCCCAAGATTCTGGAATGGACCACGCTGTGCTGTCCACGTTGATGTTTGAAACTTTTCCCCGACCAAAGCCACGCTGCTGAGAAAAATCCGGCTGACACATTAGTTTCAATAAGGGATCTTTCTCTCTTTTGGCGAAACTGTTTTTCCGGATGTGCTATCCTGTACTGGTGCGCAATACGGCACATTTCTTCAGCATTATTGATTTGACGCTCCTTTAAAAATACTGCCAGATCTTTGGAAACGCTTTGTAAATCTGCTCACGAATCAAATAATCGCGTAAAGAATCAAATCACGTCCAGTATTCGAAAGTTCGATCCAGCGATCGAAAAAGTGAGAAGTGCGGATAAGAAATGCGGAGAAGGATTCCCCTTTCTCCGGCCTAACAGAGCGAAGTTTTTCTCTGAAGCCTTCCTCCGTGCACTGGAATCGTTTTAACAACTCGGACTTTAGGTCTGCCCACGTGAGTGATTCCTTAGCGGATAGGAATGATATAAAGTTAAGGCGCTTCCTTTGAATAGGGACGCAATATACAGAACCCACTTATCTTTGGCCAGCCACAAGTTGTAGCATGAGTCTCAAAACGGTACAAAAAGCATCAATTTCATCTTTGCTCTCATCAAAGACAGGCAGTTTTGGAATATAGGGAGGCTTTTCCTGAAACACTCTTGATTGAGTCGAATCGCCTCCAACTTCCCAACGTCTCTGCTACTTCCTCACTTTGGATACGTATCCTTTCCACTGCACTCCAACTCCTTCTGCTTTAACACATGTTCTCTCTCCCTTTGTTTTTCCTCTCTTTCTCTCTCTCTCTCTCCCTGTCTTTCTCCTCTCTCTCTCTCTGTCTGTCTTTTTCCTCTCTCTCTCTCTCTTTGTTTCGTTCCTCCCTCGCATACGCACGCTCTTCTCTCTCGAACTTCCTCTGCTCGTTTATGTAGTCATCACCTCATCACCTTGTAACCCTAACTCCTTCGCTTCAGCCATATATTGTTTGAAGGAGGATTCCATTTCGAATTAATCTTAGTAAACACAAAAATTGGAAATTGCACCCAAAAGCACTGGAATGGGAAAAAGATAAGAAAAAAAAACTAATGATGTTTTTAACACACTGGAATGAAATATTTATGAATAAAATTGAGCCCTTTACTTTCAACGAAAGCTGATTCCGGACACTCACTCAATAACCACAAGAAAGAACGACGGAAATAAATGTTCCAAAACTAGAACACAAAAGCAAAATGTCAATGTCAACAACAAAAGAAAACAAAAGAAAGTCCACACCAATCAGTACTAATTTCTAACAAAACTTGTTTTATTAGGGGGAGTCTTTCCCGCACTTGCCACACTCTGTCCTGTAGAAGGAGGCAAGGTCGGTACAAACTCTGGGAAGAGGGGACTATTTGAAATAAAACATAGGACAGAGAAAGAATTTTAAAAAAAACAACTATAGAAGGACGATCAAGCTGCTCCCACTCTTTGAACTAATTGCTGAATTTTAGCAAGAACGGTGGGAAAAAAATTGGGACAAGCAAAAAAACAATTCATATGAAAATCATACAGAGCCAGAAAGCAGAGAGAAGTACTCACTCGCACTGAAAACAAACACTCCTCACAACCAATACAATCAAATCAACCGATCAACAAATAATTCAAGCAAATGTTTAACTAACAATGCGCCACCTACTTATTCACTCTCTAAAAATCATTTATATTAAAACAAGGGGAGAAAACTTATCCCAAAATTCAGAGGGGCACAAGCAGTATCCTTTTCTTTTTCTAGTACAAAAGGGGGTTTAAACAATATCTTTTCAATCGAGAGGGGGAAACAATCAAACTATAATAGAGGGAGTGAGGTGAACACTTTCAGGAGAAAAAAAAACCTCAGCTAACACATTCACACGTGATTTACCGACAAGTCGGGGTCACCACTGTCACAATGGCCGTGCCTCGTCCACACGCACGCAATCGCATACACCGCACCGAGACTCGAACTCTCCGGGCACAACCCCAATCTGACTCCAATCACACAAACCATCACTTAAAGATTTCATGAAAATTTCTCCCCTGGCAACAACCTCAGCGGGGTTTTATTTCTTTTTTTTTCCTCCAAGTATATTAAAGAATATTAACCCTCACATCAAGCTTGCACATTTCAGCCAATACATATTCTTTTACTTCCACTTTTTTTTTCACTTTTGCTAGTTACATGAATTCATAACTTTGGGTGGTCCATATAGTGACTCATATCCCCAAAGATTCAAATTTATATATTTTTTTCTTTCCTCTCAGATATACCGGATTCCACTCGGAAATCCTTCCCGGCACAGCGGGATACAAATACGAGAGTCTTCCGACACAGCGGGGTAACAATTAGACTCCTCCCAGTACAACGGGGTAACAAATAAAAATCATCCAAATACTGCGGGGTAATCAAATCTTCCAAGGCTATGGTCCCTCAGACTCCCGTCAGTAATTCCCCTGTACTGGGCGACTGGCTGCTTTCTTTCTTGTTTCAGGACTCCACAATCCCCCAATATACGGTCCTGTAATACAGACGACTTATTAATGAAAATTATATAAAAAGGTACTCACCGATTTTTATCGAACTCTCGAACGACAACCTACCTACCAGATATGTGGATCAGGAGTTTTCAATTTCGATATCAAAACAAAAGAATGCCGAATTATACAATTAATCAAAACTGGATCCACATATCCACTTACCCTAAGTGTACTTAGGTCTGGCATCCAGCCCAATACCGCAGCTACATATTTCAGTTGGGGCTTAAACCCTGTCTAGG
>JAFLJL010002990.1:0-21631 GCA_018398815.1 Conus ventricosus
GGTGTTTTGTTTTTTGGGGGGGGGGGGTTTACCCGGGGCTGTGTGGTTTTGGTGGCGCACACAATACATCAGAGAGAGAGGGGGGGGGGGTATAGGGGGGGGGGGACAGGAGGAGGGAAGGAGAGCGCGATGTGTGGAAGTATCGATGAAGAGAGACAAGACAAAGAGAGAGGAGGGAGGGAGGAGGGAAAAGGCGGGCAGAGAACGAGGAGAAGGAGGTGGTAACAAAGATGAGAAGAAGAGGAATCCTTCTGTTTGAGGCAGAAGAGAATACATTGACACCCAACCAAACAACGAAATCAAAACACATCACCAAGAACATACTACATTCTTCAGTGTCTACAGTTTATTGTCCATAGAATTGTCTTGAGAGAGAGACAGACAGACAGAGAGAGAGAGAGAGAGAGAGAGAGAGGAGGGAGAGAGAGAGAGAGGAGAAGACAGACAGACAGAGAAGAGAGAGAGAGTGGTAGAGAGAGAGGAGAGAAGAGAGAGAGAGAGAGAGAGAGGGGAGAGAGAGAGAGAGAGAGCGAGAGAAGAGCGAGAGAAAGAGAGAGAACAGAAAATTTTACACACAACACAGACACCACCACAGACACACACACACACACACACAACACACACACACACACACACACACACACACACACACACACACAAACTATTATTGCTCCATACTGACCGAAATCTACAAAATTTCTAAGAGACTCAAACTCAAGACTCTAAAAACTTTTTTATCAAGGATAGCGATTTTAGGCAGTGCCTATTCTTCAAATCTGTCCTTGCTATTCTACAACGCTCAATAAACAGATGCATGTCCAGGACGGGGGAAAACGTGATGGTATTGCTAAGTGCACTAAGTTGATGTAATTATTAGTCGGCTTTAAAACACCAAGGTTAAACTTTGCACTCATACACGCATAGCACACTCATGCGCCATCAAACATTGGGCCCCTTTTCTAGGAATGGGGTGTCACGCATTCGTCTCTCTCCTAAAAACGACTGGCAAGTTCGAACTCTTCCTAGGTGTCATCTGTTTATTGGCCATTTCGGCCTCCTTCACACAGTTCGGCCCTGTGCGTTGGGTAAGGTACCCTGGTTTTAATTGGCCTATTACCTATAATTGGTCTATTAAACCCATTTGTATACTACGTACAACGTCCTTTTCCTCCAAGAGTCTAATGCCTTTTGTGAGAGGTTTTTCTCGCTCCTTGACAAATTCCCCCCACTCGAAGACAATGCCCTGCATTGGCTAAAACTTAACATTCAAGGAGATGAAACTCTCATAATTTTCCCATTTAAACCAGTGCTAATATCGGCTCTTCTAGCCTACTTACACGAGAGAACGCACGCAAGATGTGTCTTGCAACCAAAACTTAGAGAAAAAATCAATACATACACACTATCCAAGCAACATCAACATAACCTGAGGTCTCCACCAGCTCTAAGTCGTGTGGCCATATAAAGATAACCATTATGTTTTCTACGGAAATTCTCTCCCCTTCTTCATACACGTGGCCCGCAACCGCCACGTCCACGCATACACGACACTGCAAAAGACACACGCACCCACTACCTGACTCTCGACCGACCATTTTATTTGGCCAACTTTTTGGTAAGACCAGTCTGATCCCCCTTTCTGTACACACACCTTGCCTACCCCGCGGCATGTGCTGCATTGTGCACAGAAACGCCTGACATCACCAAGGATACCGGGCCAGTAGTACTCTCGCGTCACTGCCTTTTGTGAGGCCTTCTAGCGAGATGGCCCGAAGCTGACGTCACATGATTGTCGAACATCACCGCCTTTCTGCGTTGCCAAGGAACGACAACTGCTTCTTCGTTTTTCCCGAACGCGAGTGAGTAAAAGTTCGGTACAATATGCGTTCTCCAACTCAAAACCGATTGTACCCTCTTTAACATTTTTCTTCTGCCCTCTGTGAGCAAAACCAACCAGTTTTCTGAGCGAGTAGTCGCCCTTTTGTTCTGCTTGTAAGTGAGTGGGGTTAGTCTCACCGGACACGTCCAGTGCTTTCTGGAGTGTTTGACTGATTGGGGGCCTTTTCCTCACGTGGTTCCTTTTCTCTGATTCGACACAGAAGTCAGCGTCTGGGTCTTCGTACCCACGTGCTCCTGGAATGTTTCCAATTACCAAATCATATGGCGGCTTTGGAACAGCCAAAGACTGTACACTTCCACTATAAAATGGTGTAGCAATAAACACCTGGGCCGTTTGAATTCTGCTACTGTTCCATCTATTTGTCTACACCTCTGTGTTTACCTGTGAATTGTCCCTTCTCAACCATGGGACTCCTTCACCATGACACCAGTGCACCCAGAGTCTCTAATGACATTAACCACATTGTCCCCTACTCTGCCTTTGTGCACCATCCATGTTATCACCTGAATCTGTGAACACACAGCACAATCCAGACAAAATAACACTGTCATCTTTTCCATTTCTTTCTACCTGTCTCTCACTTGGCCTGATCCTCATTGCTGCTGCTTTCTGAGGTCTAAATCGGCAGTCTCTAGCCAAGTGTCCTGTCTTATCACACAGAAAACAGGTACGCGCATTCCTAGCCACGTGGCTATTGGTTTCACCCTTGTTTGCTCACGTGACGCTGTGGGCCTACGGGTGTGTACTACTGACTCATTATGTGAGTCATGTGCTGGCATGCTACCCTTTGAATATGCTTCCGGGCTTTCCTCTTGTTCAGGCAAATCACGCCTCGCCCCGGTATGTCTCTGCCGTCTGAAGTACCTCAGCTATTGTGGTTGCACCTTTTTCCTTAATGTGGATGGTAAGGCCCGTCCACAACCATCAAGTATCTGTTCCTTCATCACCAGTGTCTTGAGGCCTTCAAAATCACTGTCTACTCCACTAAGTTCTACCCATTGTTGAAATAGTGGTCCAGTCTAACTCCGAATGTGTGTATGTCTCACCCTGTTCGATTCTCGCCTCACGAAACTTACGCCTAAAACCTTCTTCAGTCAAATCATATGCCTTTAGTATGCTTGTTTCACCTTGTCAAAATCTCTCTGATCACCTCTGGGCAGGGTGGAAACTGTGTGTAACGCACGACCTGTCAACAAGGCAGACAGGTTTATTGCCCAGTCTCTTCGGGCCAGCCCTCGTGCTCGGCAAACGATTCAAACCGACTGATATAGGCACGATCGAATCAGTTTCTTCTCTGAACAGTGGGAGTTTAGGTCTAGGTGCGCAACTTAGTCTGCGCCTACTGACTCAGAACTGGTGTCTATTTCACTACGATTTTCAGATTTTATTCTTTCCAACTCAATTTGTTTGGCTAAATCTCTGATTCCGCTTCTGCTCTTGCTCTGGCAGCTGCACTCTCTGCATTCTGCTCTAGCTCTGCAGCTGCACTCTCTGCATCTGCTCTCGCTTTGGCTGCTGCACACTCTGCATCTGCTTTTGTTCTGGCAGCTGCATTCTCTGCATCTGCTTTAGCCTTTGACGCAGTGGTTTCTGCCTCTATACGTTCCTTTTCAAATTTCCTCCTTTCAGCCCGTTCATCTCTCTCAGTCTTCTGCTGAGTTTCAATGAATCTACGCAGTTCATCTCCTGTATAGCCTAGTTTCTCCCCTAAACTAATCAGTTTCTCAATGGGAGTAAAACTTTCTTCAGCCATTTTCTTTCTTATATGTTTTAGCACCACTAAAACAGTTACGCTTATAAACCCGGTAAAAGTTGGTACACAGTTTATCTACTAAACGTTACGAGTACACCAACCAATGGTAGTGTTTCCTACACAAAGGAGCCTTAATCTTAAACCACAGCTTCTGTGAGAGTTATGACTAGAACCTTGTTCTTCGTTTCTCTGAACGACTTTGATTAATACAACCACCCTACACACAAGTCAATACTCAACACTCAATAGAACTAAAGGAAATAATTAGAAGAGCTAATTTAAAATTGCCTTTAGTGGACGCTTCGCCCCAGTACTACTCTAGTACTCACTTTGTTTCCCTCCTGAAACTAATTTGGGCCATGCAATCTGGGAGGCTCGCCACTTTGTCCAGGACGGGGGAAATCGTGTGGTATGCTTAAGTGCACTAAGTTGATGTATTATTAGTCAGGCTTAACACACCAAGGTTATCTTTGCACTCATACACGCATATGCACACTCATGCGCCCATCAAACATTCGCCTCTCTCTGGGAATGGGATGTCCAGCACTCGTCTCTCTCCTAACACGACTGAGAACAAGAAATACAATTTCTATGCTACTTATAATTAATCATGAACAATCAAATCACACACATATGAAATATCAGAACATAAAAGATCAACACTTCTAATCCCGGGTTATAATAAAATGGACTTCTTACCTGGCAGGTTTTCACACACACAACCACGCTTTCACACCACACACAGTTCTTGCAAAAGTTTCTTCACGTCTTCTTCAGCACTGCTTGATGGTGATGCCCTTGGTTGACTGGCTCCAGGTTTCAGGACTGGGTCTTCGTGGTCGTCTCTGGGATCTCGACGTAGAACTCTTCTTCTTCGTCTCTTTCACCCACCTCTGGGTTCAATTTCAGTTTGTCTGTCTTCACACCACCTCTGGCTTCAAACTTAGTTTTCTTCTCTTCCAGCTTGTCTTTAAACCCTAGACTTAGCTGTCTCTTCTGTCTCCCAGACCACGTTTCTCTCGACCCTCTCTGTCCTGCTCACTCTATCCTCTCTCTCTCTCCTCTGCCTTCTCTCTCTCTCTCCTGGTGTTGTTTCCTCTCACATTGTTCTCCCTCAGTTTATATAGGGAGGGAAACAAAGGATTCCCCTTCGGGCCATGCCTTTGTCCACGCTGCTTCTCAAACCCCTAGTTCACAAGTACCCTGAATTCTCCATTCGCTACATTCTCCCACACTTCAGCATTTACACCCATCCCTACCTAATTGATTAGCAAACAAACACTTAGCACCAGATAGGACATCGAAATTTCCCGCCGACTTCGGTGGTCACTTAACACAGTAATTATCTTAAAGAGGGCTACTACAACCTCATACGCATTCAACCAGCCTGACAATCCAACACAGTGACCCACGGCAATACCATCCGAATGAATCCAAGACTCCTGCTCTTCACTTGACTGTTTACACAAGAAACATCAGCTGACTGAGCATTTAGTGCTCACTTGGAGCGCCGAGGTCGTATGTGGTTACATCCCTCCCCCCTTTCGCCACCGGGCAGGTCCGAACTCTCTCCTTGGTGTCATCTGTCATCTGGCCATTTCGGCCTCCTTCACACAGTTCGGCCGTGTGCGTTGGGTAAGGTACCTGGTTAATTGGCCTATTTACCTATATTGGTCTATTACCTATTTTGTATACTACGTACAACGTCCCTTTTCCTCCAAGAGTCTAATGCCTTTTGTGAGAGGTTTTCTCGCTCCTTGACACTGCACATTTAATAATGACAGAAAAATGAAGAATATAGCAACATTATAATATTAAACAATAGTAATAAGAATAATAATTATAAAATTTAAAAAATAAAGAGTGAGAGTAGAGAGAGAGAGAGGTAGAGAGAGAGAGAGAGAGAGAGAGAGAGAGAGAGAGAGTGAGAGAAAGAGAGAAAGACAAACAGACAGACAGACAGACAGATAGACAGACAGAGAAGTCAGGGGGAAATCCATTGAGTGGGGCATGTTATACCCGCAGGGGAGAGCATTCATACATGAAGGATCGCAGCGATCCGATTCACCCATACATCAATCACTGCACTTCTTCAGTCTAGCTTTCAGGACTTACCGGTGTCGGCCGACATTTTGTTCCTTGTGGTCTGGGCTTCTCAAGACAACCAGAATTCATTGTTTTAAGGCATGAAGACATGGGTGTGGAGGGTTTGATAATATTCTGCGTCTTTGTTCCCATCTTCGTCTTCCCCTCCTCCCCCCCCTCCCCCCCCCCCCCCCCCCCCCCCCTATTAAATCATTGTCATACTAATCGAGGTGCTTGTTTTTCTCCCGTTGCTCATGTGTTCAACATTTAATATTGAAGTAAATTAATGAAGATGATGATGATGATGATGATGATGATGATGATGATGATGACGACGACGACGACGACGGTAACAGCGACGGTGACGACAACAACATTACAACAACAATAAAATCATCATAATTGTGATAGTGATAATGATAATGATGATTATGATAATAATGATGATGATGATGATGATGATGATGATAATAGTAATAATAATAATAATAATAATAATAATAATATAATAGTAATAATAATGACAATAATAATAATACTGTCAGCGCCATCGTTATCATTATCATCATTATTATCGCAGTATTACTACTATTACTACTACTACTATTTCTATCACTGATTGAAATGACGATGATAGCCGCCGTGGCGAGTGGTTAGCGTCGCGGACTCACGGCTGGGAGTCGTGGGTTCCCGTCAGAGTCATGTGGGTTTTTTCTGCCCCGACCGGCTCCCACCCAGAGCTGAGTTTGCTGCGGACTCAGTTGGGAAACTGGGACCACACAGTCGAGTTTCGAGTTTCATCCACTTGATGGATGCGTTTCTGAGAGTGTTGCTCAAATTTCATGACCAACACTGCAGGTGCCTGTATCTCTCGGGCCTGGTTGACGCCAGGATATATTATGAAAGGAAACGTAGAGTACAGCCCTGTCATGTAGTCTCAGACCGAAATGGAAATCCGTAGCATCATCTTAATCATCCTCATTCCCATTGATCAGCATTAAAAAAAATGTCTCAAATTCTGTGGCCCTTCATGCCCGCTCTCATGGTGACCTCAATTTCGATGTCCTCTCCGCGTCTGTGGCCTTGGTTTGCTTCCGTCGGGGTCACCGGTATCGGCGAGTCAATGGGGGCTGTCGTTGGACGGACGTGGTGGCGCCCTCCGGAGGGAGAGCTCACTCACGCCGGCTCCGCGACTAAGCAATTCGTCAGTAGGGGGCTTAGTAGGTGGTGTCCTGCGTATGTTAGATCAGAACAGGCGCCACTGAACACCACCGAACGTGACTCGGCAGCAGTGCAGTGTCTCCTCCGGTGGGTTGCCTTTGACGACTTGACATGACTGCTCCTGTGGATTGCTGGTGCCGGGGCTGCGGCGGGGCCAGCCGGGCTATGGCTGTGGAGGGGTGTCGGAATGAGCGGCGTGGGTGCACTGCCTCTGAGGTTGCGCAGAGGTTGGGACAGAAAACAAAGAAAAAAGAAAAAAAGAAATGACGATGATGATGATGGCTATGATGATGATAATGACGATGATGATGATGATATGGAAAGGAAGAAAAGTGACTAACACACACATTTATGTAGCAATAGATCCGAACTTATGCTTTGGGTCTCAGATGGGGCTGTGCTCTCTCTCTCTCTCTCTCTCTCTCTCTCTCTCTCTCTCTGAAGAGTATTTTGCACATATATACACGATGTCACATATAAAAACATCCCACCCACTATCCCCTCTACCTCCTTTGATGACAGTACAATGCGAAAAACGACAAGCAAACATGAAACAACAAAACCATAGCGTGACATTTAGGATACCGTAAAACACTGTGTCCACGCGACATTAATTGCCAGGCAACAGCGTAATTGACAACACCGGCCAACAGTGGCGGCAATAATGTCAACGTCTGTCTCTTAATGACTCCAACTGATGGGTAAAATGATGAAACTGATGTCTAACTGGACAGGCTGCATTGAGAAATCAGTTTGGGTGTCAAATTTTCTTCCGGGATGGTAGATGCTTTCAATAGACATCATAGTTATTACTGCGCTGGATTTTAAGACACGTGTGCGTGCGTGGGTGCGTAAGTGCATATACAATGCGTACGCGCGCGCGCACACACACGCACACGCGCACACACACACACACACACACCACACACACACACACCACACACACACACCAACACACACACACGTGTGTGTGTGTGTGTGTGTGTGTGTGTGTGTGTGTGTGTGTGTGTGTGTTGTGTGGTGTGTGTGTGTGTGTGTGTGTGTGTGTGTGTGTAATGACGTCGATGCTACGGCATCTAAGTTTGAGCAGATGATCATGGGACCCGGGCCCCGTCTCGCCCAAAGGGATTGAGCCCGGAACATGCAACCTTCACTTACCCTAATTTTTTCGTTTTCTTTTAATTTTTATTTCAATTAGAAAACTCGTTATTTTTTTCTATGGGAAAATGTTTTTGATACACCCAAAAAATCTGTAATATCCCTCGCTTTCCTTGCTTGATGAATGACACTTTTGTCTTTTATTAGATTGAAACTTTTTCTTTCTCTTTTTCTTTTCTTTCTTCTTTTTTCACTTTTTTGTATTTGTTTTCTTTTTTGTGGTCATGCATAATCTTATTACACATCGTACGCGCGCAGACAGTAGGGGGCGGATGGTGTAATGATTCGTCACTTAGATACTGGGAGTACGCCTGCGAGGCCTCTTCCGGACGTGGATGATTGAGGACTCAGCGCGCAGAGAGTGTTTCCATAGGTGACAGGCTTTCCTGCGACCACCCGCTACTCCCCTGGTGGCGGCTTTTTGTTTCCGCCCAGGTCTCGTATCAAATCGCCCTCTCCTAGCGATTTTGTCCCCCCCACCCCCACCCCCCCCACCCCCCTTTTCTTCTCTCTCCTCTTACTCTCCATCTTCCTCCTCTCTCTCTCGATCTCCCTCTTATCTCTCTCTTCCCCCTCTCTCTCTCTCTCTTCTCTCTCTCTCTCCCCCTCTCTTCCCCTCCCCCTCCTCTTCATATCCCCCCCCCAGGGTAGATTTTCCATGTTGGGGTTATTTAATTGAGCGTGCCTTCGGGGCCGGACTTCGATGCTTCGGCGTTAAATTGCGCAGGTGATAAATGGAAACCACTGGCCAAGCTTCCACCCAGGTGATTGCCCGGAATGATCAAACCCCCAATCCACCGGTTCGATCAGCGGGGCAGATTTGAGCTATCTATCTTTGCCTCCTTGTAGCCCAGAGAGGAGAGGGCAAGTAAGCTTTTCCCCGTGATTACATCCAAACGACTGAGTCTTGATCTCTGTAAACACTTTTCCTCTTTAAATCCCGCATTATAATCATTACTCCATACGCACCACGCAATCCTTAACCCAAAAGGAGCACTACCGAAATGTTTTCTCTCCCTCTCCTTCAGGGAAAACCTTTACTAACACAACAACAACTTGAAACAGATTTTAAAACCTGTATCTCTCCCCGCATAGAGACAAATAAATCCGCACACATGTTTTCTCTCTCACACGGAGAGACAATCATCTTACCTGTTTTCTTTTTACACTGAGGAAAAATAGTCTTCCATGTACTTCTTTACACTGAGAGATAAAATAGTCTTCACACTTGATTCTCTTACACTGAGAAAAAAATTTTAATCTAGTTCCGCTTCATAAAGCAATGGGCCTTCCATTCCTTTAACCCAAATTCCCGGCCCGGGAATACAAAACCCCGAATCATAAAGGGACCTGCGCCTCAAGGAAAAGCTTCCTGCTTTCTCAATTCCTGTCTCTCTCTCTGAAAATATACTGCCCCCGAATTCTCTTGCCCTGGAGATACGAGCTCGTCTCTTTCGCGACTTCTTCTGTCCTTGCGAATGACGAGCTTCACTCCTCTCCTGGAGTTGGTATGGCTGGTGCTGAACTACCGGTGTGTTCCCCACACCTGGCATCTTACCCCCTCACGGGGTGAAAGATAAGGTGAGGCGAAGGGAAAAGGGGTGAAGGGTAAAAAGGCTGAACCAAATAGGTTGTGAAAGTAACCTGCTTCTCAATTACTATGATTCTTTCCTTCTTTAAGTTTTCCCCCTGTAGCTTCCCAACTATTAAGCTCTGGAAATAACTGTCAGCAAACGGCCCCCGTCCGGGAAGGTTCGGGTCTCTAGCCAATCTGGTTTTAAAACTGACTCTTTCCCCCCTTCTCCTAGTGAGTGCATACTCAGTGTTCAAACACATGACCAGCACCTTACCTTCCCAGCCCTTGTTAAATTCACTCAGTGGTCACTTCACCCAATGACCACATTCGTTTCTTGAATGGAGTCATACTCACAATTATTTTGGGGACGCCCGCTACACTAGTCAAGCCATATGAATTATTCTTCCTTTTTTGTGGCAGGGGGAAATAAATTCATATCACTAACTTCATGTGATGGAGCGTCAAAATGCCTTGATGTGAGGCTACGTCACATGACACCCCCCATCCTGGGAATGAAAAATTTTCTCCAGAAAATTTTTTTTAAAGGCTATAAAACTTCCTTTAACACATCTTCAGCCTTTAAATCTCAAAATTGTGAAAACCATCGCACATGATTCACAAAATTAATAATCAACGTATAGAATCAATCACCATGATCCACCATAAAATAGCATATTTAAAACTTTCAATCTTTTAAAAAAAACATTCATAATTGATCACCATATTCCACAATATACATTTCACAAATTACAGGGATTTAAAACACATTAGGGATATAAAACAATTCAAAGCACAAATTGTGTTCATACATTAAGATGTGAAGCACATTTTCCCTTGATCTTTGTCTCACATAATATTTTTCAAAACCCTCATGAAAATGAGAATATTTCCAAGTGTATATGTTTCTCAATAGACATGTAAACAAAATAAAATAGTTTTAAAATAGTTTCTTTTTCCCACATGTAGTGTTATAGTCCATTTGAAAAGTCACATGCTCCATTGTTGAAATGACAAATGAAAAACAATTGGTTTGTCTCTTTTGCACAATCAAAATGTATATATACATTTCTAAAGAGTTTTTTTGCTCATCACACATACATATAGATTCATCTTCAAAAGCAAATTAGACATAAAAGTACTTGATTTTTTCCATTGTTTACCAAGAATAAATATGTATTACATTCAACATCAAGTAGTCGTTTGCTTGCAAAACAAAATAGTCACTTCAACAAGCAATTATGCATAAATACCACTTGATTTAAACAGTCAATAGCAAACAATGCACCGTCAAAAGTGATCACACCGTAATCCTTAAGAAAGACAAAAACAGGAATAGTCCTTTCCCTTGAAGCAGTTACATTTTGTCCATGAATATTCACGCACGTGACAACAAATCTGCCATGACATTTTGTTTTCCCAAGGCACTGGTTCAACAGTAAACGGGAATTCTGCAATGCCAAAGACCATCTTAATAACCTGCTTTTTCTTAGTCTTTGTGACATTTCAAGAACGTCAGTGGCCTATGGTCAGTCTGTAACTGAAACTTTCTTCCAGTCAAGAACCTGGCGAACTTCTCACATGCCCATACAATAGCCAAGCACTCTCTTCAATAGTGGAGTATTTCTCCTGCGTCTTTGAGAACTTCTTACTGGCGTATTGCACTGGTTTGAAAAAAGCACTTTTTTCCTGCAACAGTACCGCTCCCATTCCTTTAGAACTGGCATCAGTTCTTAAAATAAAGTCTTCTGAGAGGGAGGTAACAATAGAACAGGAAATGAGTTGAGGGTGTTCTGAACACACTCCAAAGCCTTCTGGCACTCATCAGACCACACAATACTTTTGTTCTTCGTCCCTTCGTCAGTTCAGTCAAAGGGGCCGTCAGGGACGAAAAGTGGGGTACATATCGTCTATAGTAAGACAACATCCGAGAGTGACCTGATCTGTTTCTTGTAAGTGTTTGTGTAAGGATAAAATCTTTTCCACTTTCTTTCCCTCTGGCATCATTTTTCCCACTGAAATAGTGTGACCCAAAAACTCGGGGAGTTTGAAAACCGCACGAATTTTTGATGGTCTTGCAGTAAAACCCAAAAAACTTCTGAGTCTGCAAAAAACAGCTCGTAAGTTAGAAAAGGAGGTCACTCCATGACCTGGCAGCCAACAAAATGTCATCAAAAAAACTGACTGCACCACATTATGGAGTTTTCAGGGCTCGCATCTTTTCGGGCAAAAGAAGCTGGGGCATTTTGCAAACCAAATGGCATTTTCGTCCACTGAAAAGCCCAAAAGGTGTTTGAAACGCTGTTTTTTTCCTTGTCACTTCAGCCATTGGATCTGCCATTACCCTTTAGTCAAGTCTACTTTCACAAAATACTTTCCTTCCGAGAGCTGACACAGAAGTTCTTCAATGTCTGGGATGGGCTCGGCGTCGAACACAGTGCCCTTATTTACTTTTCTGTAATCGATGCAAAAAACGCACTGATCCATCGGGTTGTCTCCCAATCCCACGGGTGAGCTGTACGGAGATGTAGAAGGTTCTATCACCTTTAAATCCAGCATTACATTGATTTCTCTCTCAACCACCTTTTTTTTTTGCAAATGGGAGGGGGTATGGTCTGGTTCTCACTGGTATTTCAGAAGTTAACTGAATATTTATGGGGTTCAATACCATTTAAACTGTCCCTGGGGTATCCGTCAACACATCCTGAAAGTCTTTCAAATGTCTTTGAGCTGTTCTGTTTGACTTGTAGACAAATCATTCGACAGAACCACATCCTCATAGGTTTCCCCTTTGATAGACAGAATAGAAGGGGTACAACACATCTGCACTGGTAGATGTTAACACCCTACTTTTGCTGTTTTCAAAAACCTTTGATCTGTCCCTGTACGTTACAGGGGGTACAAATTCATCAATGATAATGTCTGTCATGTTGACATCAGTTTCTGACACAGGACTTATCCATCAACTGATGGTTGATGGCAACATTTGTACGTTAAACCCTTTACTTCTTCAACATGTTCACATGAAATACCTTCTCAGTTTTTGCCATTTTGATCTTATAATTTTAACTGAAAGAAAGTTTTTCGACCACCTGAAAAGGGACCCTTCCACATAACACGAAGCTTGTTATGTTCTCAGTGAGTAGTACAAGACTATTACCCCCTACACTAAAGGAACGTGCCTTTGCTTTTCTGTCTGCAAAGACCTTGTACACATCTTTTCCTATCAGCTGACTGTTGGCAAGCTCACATGCATCCTTCAAACGATTATGCAGTTCATAAACGTATTGGTAAACAGTTTTACTGTCGGGTTTATGTCCGTCTTTTCCGCCCAAATTGTGTCATCAACAGATCCAAAGGACCCTTGGTGAGTGTCCGAAAAGAAGCTCAAATGGTGAGAACCCCAGCGTTTCGTTCGGCATTTCCTTGTATGCAAAAAGCAAACCCGGTATGAAACGATCCCATTCCGGGGCCTTGCCTTGCAACCTTTCTCAAAAAGGTTTTTAAAACGTTCCATTGAAAGGGTTAACCATGCCATTCGATTGGGGATGATATGGCGTGGTCGAAATGGAAGAGATTGACAACAGTCTGTAAATTTCTCTCATGAATCAGAAATGAATTGCGTCCACAATCCGAGAGAATTTTTTCGTCTGGAAGACCCACTCGGGAAAAAAAATTGAAAAGTAAGGCTTCAGCGACAGATACTGTATCAATTTTCTTCAGTGGAATCGTTCTGGATACCTTGTTTGCTGTATCCACCAAAGTCAAGATATTATCGAATCCCAAAAAAAGAAGACAGTGGCAGCGGTCCAACAAGATCAATAGCCCCTTCCGAAATGGAACGTAAATGAGAGGCATTTTGTGCAAAGTGCACATGGGACGCGACCTTTCTGAGATGTCTTTTGGCAGATGTCCAATGAGCGGCAGTATTTCTTTAACTTCCTTTTTTGACACCCGGCCAATAAAAAGAATCAAGAACTCTCTTTAATGTTCTTTGATTCCACAGTGACCACGAACAATGCATCATGAGCCGTGTGCAGTACGTTTCTCTAAGTTGGTTTTGGAACCACAACTTGTCTGTTGTCCTTTCCAGGTAACACCTGTAGAGAATGTCAGAGTCCAGTTGTACGTTGGTTTGTCCCTTTGGTACGTCAGTGACAGTCTGTTTAGCAGCAGAAAGTATTGTCGTCAGCGTCTCGTCTTTACCCTGCATTTCTTTTAAACATCTGGGGTAATCTGGAGTTCATCCAGTTTTGAGACTTTTAGCGGCTTTGTAGCCTTTCCTGCTCTATGACGTTTGATCTAGTACTCACAAGACAAGGAACAAACGTCCTCCAGCACCACCATGTACTGTAGCGGGCACCTGGCAAATTGCCCAAGATCAAGTCGCAAACTGGGTTTTTCAATAACACAGGGGGTAAGAAAGCCGGAGTAGTAAAAGGTGTGTCGACTGGGAAATTTTCGCCAGCGGAAACGTTTCAAACTTGCCTCCAAACGACCTACACTTTTGGACAGTGTTGAGATACTGGTCTTTAAGCACGAAAGAATTTTTCCCTACACCAGCAGTGGTGCACCCAGTGTCTCGCAAAACCGAAGCCTGCAATCCATTGATGGCTCCGTTTTCTAACACCCGTCCATCAACAGATTGATCTGGTGTCAAAACAAGGGCCCTTTTTACAATCAGTGGAGACTAATGCGGGTTTTGAATCACCCGGTCTGAAAGGGCAATTCTGTTTCAGATGGAACTTGCCATCACAAAAGAAACAGCGCATTGTTGTCGGCAGCTGACTGATTTTGTGAACCTCTGTTCGTCCACGAACTGGCCCAAAAGTCTACGTGGTGGTCGTTGTCCACGACCCCCGGAACGTTTGCTGAGAAGTAACGGGTCTTTCCGGCGGTGAGTACTGGTATTGACGAAAGTCACTCGAACCGCGGAAAGATCCCTGTCCGTTCCTAGGATAGGTATATCCTTGAGGACTCAAAAATGACCCACGATTTCCTTTCCTGTAACTTCCCTGTCCCGATGGGATAGTACATGACGCATGAGACTCAAAGATGGAAAATTTCTCCTTTCCTAGCCACCCCTTATCTGGGTGAGCGATACAATACTGATCAGCCCTCTGACACATTTCCTCCACGTTTCAAATTGCCTTTCTTTTTAAAGGAAAGTGGCCAGATCTTTGCTCACGCTCTGGAAAAGTTGCTCCCCTAAGAAGGAGATCTCGCAGTGATTGAAAAGTTTTGTTCGTTTTTTGACAAATCGATCCATCGACCAAACAATGACTCATACGGATCAGAAACGATGGAAACGATTCTCCTTTTTCAGGGCGCACAGAACGGAAACGTTCGTGAAACGATCAGCAGAACATTGAAATTTCTTGAGGAGTTCTTCTTTCAACTGATCCCAAGTTAAATTTTTTTTCGCTGCAAGGAGTGGACAGTGTCAGAGCGCTACCCCTTTAAAAAACGACGCAATATACAATGTCCACTTTTCCTTTGGCCAACCACAAGACGTTGCGTGACTTTCAAATCGGAAAAGAAAACTATCAATGTCATCCGTTTTTTCCTCAAAAGGTGGCAACTTGAAATTATGCCGCTTTTGGTTGAGGCATGGCTGCGGAACCGAAAGGTGGAGGGTTTTCTCGATGCCTGTATTCTTCTAATTTCAGCATCATCTCTATTCTACTGTCTCCCAAATTAAAATGACGTTCTTCAGCTTCAGTTCCTCTGTATTTATTTTCTTCAGCTTCCCTCTGTAATCTTTTTTCTTCAATTTCAGCTTCCCTTGTAATCTTTTTTCCTCCCATTTTGCTTCCCTCTGTAGTCTTTTTTCTTCAGCTTCCCTCTGTAGTCTACTTTCTTCAACTTCCCTCTGTAGTCTTTTTTTTTTCTATCTCTGTTTCCTTAGATTTTTTTCACTTTCTAGTTTCCTTTTATTTTCTTCTCTCCTCTTAGCCTGTCTGCCCTATCTATGCATTTTTGCACATAGTTGGTAAGTTTTTCTCCATCAAAACCCAAGCGTTCCGCTTGTTGAACATTTTATCAAAATCATCCATAATGAACCGTCAGATATAAACACCAAACAATCTCAAAGTATGAATAAAAATAAGGCGATATATAATGAATATTAGTTTCACAAAACCGTAATTATAGTATTACAAATACAGAATTCAATTTCCGGTGTAAACAAAAAACAGCTTACTTAAACAGGGTAGATATGAAATCCAAGGAATGTAATTTTTTCCAAAAGTAATTTGCAACTGTTATCAATTTGGAATTTTCAAACAAATGAAGTTTTTAAAACAAAAATGTTTTCCCCAAGAAAAAAAAAAAATAAACACAATAAAGTTTTCTGAAAATAAATTCTTTATAAAGTTTTAGTTCTCAAATGTTCTGTTGTCAGTCTTTCTTTCTTACTTTTAAATTTTAAACGAATTTACAAAACAAATGTACCGCCTTATACAAAAAATGAATATAAATTTACAAAACAAATGGAATCACAAACAATTAAAAAGAAGGGGGAAGAAACACAAACTAGCGGAAATCCTACCTAAAAAATGAAATGTTGAAAAGAAAACTAGATGGAGCTTATTGAGGAGAAGGTTTAAGAGGTTTGAAAAAGGGGGTGAAAAAGGGAAAAGAAAGGGGTACACAGGACCGGAAACAGTAAGAGGAAATCAAGAAAAGCAAAGAAGCCCACAGATAGCACCCAGTGGTCACTGTCTCCCGTGAAACTGGAGACGGGAAAAAAAAAATCACTGCACAATATACACCACACTACAGTAATAATACAAAATACAAAAAAATCAATCAATAAATGCACATTCACCCAAACTCAAAGAAAATCTCGCACCACACCCAGAAAAAAAATGATCAAAAGATAAGATGTTTATTTGGGCAGAGCGTAAACAAACTCCACCACCTACACTACTACGTGACGGAGGAGAAGTTTGATCCCACACTCTGAGGGGCCCAAGGGGAAAAATCAAAACTGAAAACAATAGGAAAGCGAAAGAAATAGATATTTATCAGAAGGGAAAGACTATTGACTCCCCACCCCCATGTCCCCCCCCGCTAAACGCAGGAAGAGGTTGGGCTATCAGTCCTGGGAAAAGGGGGCAAAATACTAATCCTCTAGGGGAAGGACAGCGATTCCTCAACGCCCTGCCCCCTTGCTGCCAGGTTCGAGCAAGAGAAGGTTGAGGCTATCGGTCCAGAGGTGGGGAAGGGTCAAAAAGAAATCCTACCAAAAAAAAAAAACCCTTAACGGAGTAGAGCAAAACCCAAAAAAAAATGTCAACCACCCTAACACATATAGGGAAATAGAAAAAAAACAACAACAAATGCAATATTTACACAATAAAAAATTAACTTTCTTCTTTTTTTCCTTTCCCCAAACCCTTGAGGGCACAAAAAGAAATCCTTTTTTTTTCTTCCTCAAACCCTTGAGGGTACAAATAGAAACCTTTTTTTTTCTTCCTCAAACCCTGAGGGTACAAAATATAAATCTTTTTTTTTTAAACCCCCAAAGGGGAAAGAATAGAAATCTTTTTTTTTTTTTTCCGGGGAAACAAACGGCAGCTACGCCGGTGAAACTGGAGTCGGGGGGCACCACTGTCACACTGTCACTCTTGCATACCCGCATTCATGACAGCATTTACTCCATACGCACACGCAATCTTTCCCAAACACCCAAAAGGAGCACTACCGAATGTTTTTCTTCTCCCCCTCTCCTTCAGGTAAAACACTTTACTAATCACAACAACAACTTGTAAAACAGATTTTACACCTGTATCTCTCTCCGCCCCTGAGAGACAAATAAATCCGCACACATGTATTCTCCTCACACCCAGAGACAAATCAATCTTCACAATGTATCTCTTTTACACTGAGAGAAAAATAGTCTTCACACTTGTATCTCTCTTTACACTGAGAGATAAAATAGTCTTACACTTGTATCTCTCTTTAAAACTGAGAGATAAATAATCTAGTTCCGCTTCTATAAAGCTATGGCCTTCACATTCCTTTAACCCAAAATTCCGGACCAGGAAATACATAACCCCGTAATCATGAGGACCGCCTCCCAAGTAAAAGCTTCCGCCTTTTCTCAATTCCCTGTCTCTCTCTCTGAGACAATATACTGCCCCCCCGAATTCTCTTGTCCTGGAGTACGAGTCTCGTCTTCTCTTCCGCGACTTCTTCTGTCTCTTGCGAAATGACGAGCTTCAACTCCTCTCCCTGGATTGGTACTGGCTTGGGGCTGAACTACCGGTGTGTTCCCCACACCTGGCCATCTTCAACCACCTCACGGGGTGAAAGATGAAGGGTGAAGGGCGAAGGGGGAAAGGGTGAAGGAGTGAAGGGTGAAACACGAAAAAGGTTCGTGTAAGTAACCTGTTCTCAATTCAACATATGAATTCTTTCTCTCTTCTTTAAGTTTTCCCCCTGTAGCTTTCCCCCAAATATCTATCGCTCACCTGGTAATAAAACTGGTCAGCAACGAGGACCACCGTCCTGACAGGTTCGAGTCTCTTGGCCATCTGCTGGGTTAAAACGACTCTTTCCCCCCTTCTTCCTAGTGAGTGCATACTCAGTGTTCAAAAAACACATGACCAGCACCCACCTTACCAGCCCTTGTTAAACTATCACTCAGTGGGCACTTTCACCCATGACCACATTCGTTTCTTGAAAAGAGTCATACTCACAAATTATTTTGGGGACGCCCGCTACACTAGTCAAGCCATATGAATATTCTTCCCTTTTTTGTGCATGGGAAATGAATTCATATCACTAACTTCATGTGATGGAGCGTCACATGCCTTGATGTGAGGGTAAAGTCACATGACAATCTCCCAAAGGTTCAAATTCAATATTAACAAAAGAAAAAGTTAGGTCTCTGCACCAAAAAAAAAATCTTTAAAAATCTACTCGTTAAACACGGATTTAAAAAAAAATACTGATTAAAATTAAAAACGCAAAAAAAACATATTGCCGACCATTGAAATATGACAATATCTCTGAAAAAAATTGCCTGAATGAAAGTTGCGCTCACAAGCTAGAAGACATAAAACAATGAGGCTGTTAGACACACACTGCATGTTAACAGGCAAAGTGTGAAATTAAGCATCAAACAGGTTTAAAATGCAAATTAAGCATCATAGCAACAACAACAAATGTTGTTTCTAAATACTCTGAATGCCAAGACGCTATGTTAAACTTAATCAAAGTGTGAAATTAAGCGTCAACAATAAACAACGACAGCAAAATGTTGTTACTAAATAAAGTGAATGCCAAGGTGTTATATTAAAATTTAATCTATTTTTTCAGTGGGGAAAGTCAGGGCACTTTTTGCGAATCAGAATATCATACCCTTATCAAAACCATCACGATTGTGGTTTTTTTTTCGCTTTTTTGTGACCTGAAATATTTCACTAAGATGGCAGTCAGAGAGACTTTGTTTTTCTTGTTTGTTTTGTTCTCTCTTGTCTTTCTTTCCTATAATCTTTTGTCTGTGTTCTTGTTTGTTTGTTTTCTCTTGTCTTCTTTCTCTAAATTTTTGTCTGTTTCCTTGTTTGTTTTGTTCTCTCTTGTCTTTCTTTCGGTATAATCTTCTGTCTGTTTTCTTGTTTGTTGAGGTGGGCTGGCTTTTATTTCTTTCATCGCTGTTTTTTTTTTCTTTTCTCTATCACTTTCTTTCGAATTGTTGTCTGTTTGGTTTTGTGTTTGTTTTGTTGTATCTCCATACATGAGCCTACTTAAAAAATACTCCGACAATATTCTAAGGACTATCGAAGTTGCCAAATAAAATTATACAGGGATTACTTACTTTTTTATTTCTCTCTGGCAAGTTTTTCTCGTCTATCTTCAGATTTTGCGCATCACGTCTAATTCATCTTCGTTCAGAAATATATATAATAAAAAAAGGGAACTCATCATAGTCAGTGTCGTCTGACAGAACATGGCAGTGTGTTGACCTTACACCTTCACCATGTCAAAGACATTGAAAGAAACAAACAAATGCACCTGACAACAACAAAAAGTCTCCGTGGTTTAATAGTGTATAGTGTTTGGCTTTGGAGCTGACAGCCATGAGTTAGAATCCTCCTTTAGTTGGATTTTTTACGGCTTGAAAACCCCTCACTGTGTGCAGCAAGCAGCTCCTGGGTACATGATTCAGTCCAGAGAAGTTAAGGCGGTGAAAGGATTAGGACGATCTCTGTCTTACATAATACCGTGCCCTGGACTCGATGAAGCTCTACCAGCTTATTGCCGCTGTAAGCCATCAGGCTATGAACCTTGAACGTTTGCTTTTGGACTATTACAGCCCAAAGTACTACCTTCCCTGGTAAAGACATGAGTAGTGATCTTGTCCTGGTACCGATGTCATTCATCCCAAACCGAAGAATAAACAAGATCAGAACAGTCCACTTGTAAGAGTCACTCTGAAGGGTCAGACTGCCATCGTTTTCAGAGCAAACATGGATGGCATGTCTGCCGCACTCCGTCTTCCCACAGGATGATAATTGTTGATAACGCTTCAGACAACTTCCCACAGGATGATATTGTTGATAACGGTCAGACAACTTCCCACAGGATGATATTGTTGATAACGCGTCAGACAACTTCACACAGGATGATATCGTTGATAACGCGTCAGACAACTTCCCACAGGATGATATTGTTGATAACGCTCAGACAACTTCCCACAGGATATGTTGATAACGGGTCAGACAACTTCCCACAGGATGACATCGTTGATAACGCTTCAGACAACTTCCCACAGGATGATATCGTTGAAAAACGCTTCAGACAAACTTCGAGGAAGAACTGCCATAACCAGGGGAAGAACTCTTGTATACCGCCAGAACGACAGTTTATCGGTCGCTGATGATGTTTTGGACCTATGAACAGTTCTGAAGAGAATCAAACTATAGTGCATAGCAAAGAACCTCCTTAGTGAACTGAAACTTCGAGAGGGAAAAAAGACAATCAAAACAACAAACAAAAGCAAATAAACGAGCAAAACCCCACACACAGACACAATCGATCAACAAAGCGAGACGAATCACAGAGGTCAAAGGAACTGGACTGCACGCCAGTGCGAGGTCCCCCGAAGCAAGGGGGAAAAAGACAACACGAGACAGCCTTGATACACTGAATGTGACTATAAGATGACAGCAAGCTAGACCCATAGCTTCAAACAGCGAGACAGCCTTTGATACACTGAATGTGATTATAAGATGACAGCAAGCTAGGCCCATAGCTTCAAACAGCGAGACAGCCTTTGATACACTGAATGTGATTATAAGATGACAGCAAGCTAGGCCCATAGTTTTAAACAGCGAGACAGCCTTTGATACACTGAATGTGATTATAAGATGACAGCAAGCTAGGCCCATAGCTTCAAACAGCCAGACAGCCTTTGATACACTGAATGTGATTATAAGATGACAGCAAGCTAGGCCCATAGCTTCAAACAGCGAGACAGCCTTTGATACACTGAATGTGATTATAAGATGACAGCAAGCTAGGCCAATAGCTTCAAACAGCGAAGGACAGTGATTATAAAGATGACAGCAAGCTAGGCCAATAGCTTCAAACAGCGAGACAGCCTTTGATACACTGAATGTGATTATAAGATGACAGCAAGCTAGGCCCATAGCTTCAAACAGCGAGGGCAGCTTTGATACACTGAATGGATAAAAAGATGACAAGCAACCCAGGCCCATAGCTTCAAACAGCGAGACAGCCTTTGATACACTGAATGTGGATTATAAGATACAGCAAGCTAGGCCCATAGCTTCAAACAGCGAGATAGCCTTTGATACAGAATGTGATTTTAAGATGACAGCAAGCTAGGCCCATAGCTTCAACCCGCGGGGACAGCCTTTGATACACTGAATTTGGGTTTTAAAGAAGGGCACAAACAGGCCCCAGGCCC
>JAFLJL010002990.1:22631-33827 GCA_018398815.1 Conus ventricosus
GGAAGGAGGGGGGGGAAGGGGGGACGGGAGGCCCGCGATATGGTGGGAAGTATCGATAGAGAGAGACGGAGAACAAAGAGAGGGGGAGGAGGGGGAAAGGGAGGGAAAAGGCGGGCAGAGAGACGAGGAGAAGGAGGTGGTAAAAAAGAGTGAGAAGAAGGGGAAAATCCTTCTGATGAGGCAGAAGAGAATACATGGACATCAACAACCAGAAGAAACTCATAACCATCACCAAGAACAATTACATTCTTCAGTTTCTACAGATTATATGCCCCATAGAATTGTCTTGAGGGGAGAAAAAGAGATAAGAGAGAGAGAGAAGAAAAGAGAGAGAGAGAGAGAGAGAGAGAGAGAGTGGGAGAGACAGAAAAAGACACAAAAAGAGAGAAGAGAGAGAGAGAGAAGAGAGAAGGAGAGAGAGAGAGAGAGAGAGAGAGAGAGAGAGAACAGAAAAATTTTACACACACACACAGAGACACACACACAGACACACACACACACACCACAGACACACACACACACACAGACACACACACACACACAGACACAGACACACACACAGACACAGACACACACACACACACCACACACACACAAACAACACACACACACACACACACACCACACACACACACACACACGCACACACACACACACACACAAACTATTATTGCTCCATACTGACCGAAATCTACATAATTCTAAGAGACTCAAGACTCAAGACTCTAAAAACTTTATTACTCAAGGATAGAGATTTTAGGCAGTGCCAAATTCTTCCAATCTGTCCTTGCTATTCTACAACGTTAAACTAAACAGACTCCACAAATTTAATAATGACAGAAACAATAAAGAATATAGCAACATTAAAATATTAACAATAGTAATAAGAATAATAATTATAAAATTTAAAAAATAATAGAGAGAGAGAGAGAGTGAGAGTGAGAGAAAGAGAGAAAGACAAACAACAGACAGACAGACAGACAGATTAGACCAGACAGACGAGAAGTCAGGGGGGAAATCCATTGATTTGGGCATGTTATAACCCAGGGAGAGCATTCATACATGAAGGATCGCAGCGATCCGAATCACCATACATCACACGCACTTCTCATCTAGCTTTCAGGACTACCGGTCGCCGAACATTTGTTCCTTGGGTCGGGCTCTCAGCAACCAGAATCATTGTTTTAAGCATGAAGACAGGGGTGGAGGGTTTGATAAATATCGCTCTTTGTCCCATCTTCCTTCCTCCCTCCCCCCCCCCCCCCCCCCCCCCCCCCCCCCCCACCCCTATTAAATCATTGTCATACTAATCGAGGTGCTTGTTTTCCTCCCCCGTTGCTCATGTGTTCAACTTTAATATTGAGTAAATTAATGATGATGAGATGATGATGATGATGAATGAGATGAGATGATGACGACGACGGTAACAGCGACGGTAACGACAACAACATTAACAACAACAATAATAATCATCATAATTGGGGATAGTGATATTAATAATGATAATGAGATTATGATAATAATAATGATGATGATGATGCTGATGATAATAGTAATAATAAAATAATAATAATAATAATAATAGTAATAATAATGACAAAATAAAATACTGCGGCGCCATCATTATCATTTTCATCATTATTATCGCAGTATTACTATATTACTATAAATATATTTCTAACCACTGATTGAAATGACGATGATGATGATGGCTATGATGATGAAAATGACGATGATGATGATGATATGGAAAGGAAGAAAAGTGACTAACACACACATTTATTACAAAAAGATCCCGAAATTATGCTTGGGTCTCAGATGGGGTTGTGCTCTCTCTCTCTCTCTCTCTCTCTCTCTCTCTCCTCTCCCCTTCTCCTCTCTCTCTCTCTCTCTCTCCCCTGAAAGAGTATTTTGCACATTTTTTACCCCGATGTTTAACATATACAACATCCCCCCCACTATCCCACCTCTACCTCCTTTGATGACAGTACAATGCGAAAAAAACGACAAGCAAACATGAAACAACAAAACCATAGCGTGACATTTAGGAACCGTAAAACACTGTGTCCACGCGACATTAATTGCCAGGCAACAGCGTAATTGACAACACCGGCCAACAGTGGGGGCAATAATGTCAACGTCTGTCTCTTTAATGACTCCAACTGACGGGTGAAATGATGAAAAATGATGTCTAACTGGACAGGCTGCATTGAGAAATCAGTTTGGGTGTCAATTTTCCTTCCTGGATGGTAGATGCTTCAATAGACATCATAGTTATTTATGCACTGGATTTAAAGACACGTTGTGCGTGCGTGGGTGCGTAAGTGCATAAAATTTAATGCTACGCGCGCGCGCACACACACGCACACGCACACACACACACCACACACACACACACACACACACGTGTGTGGGGTGGTGTGTGTGGTGGGGTGTGTGTGTGTGTGTGTGTGTGTGTGTGTGGTGTGTGTGTGTGTGTGTGTAATGACGTCGATGCTACGGCATCTAAGTTGAGCAGATGATTTATGGACCACTGGGCCCAGTCTCGCCCAAAGGGATTGACCGGAACATGCAACCCTTCAACTTACCCTAATTTTTTCGTATTTCTTTTAATTTATTTCAATCAGAAAACTCGATTTTTTTTATGGAGAAAATGTTTTTGATCACCAAAAATCTGTAATATCCCTCGCTTTCTCTGCTTGATAATGAAACTTTTGCTTTATAATATTGAAACTTTTTCTTTCTCTTTTTCTTTTCTTTTCTTCTTTTTTCACTTTTTTTTTGATTTGTTTTCTTTTTTTGTGTTCCAATGGGCATAATCCCTTTTTACACATCGTGACGCTGCAGCAGTACAGTAAGGGGGGCGGATGGTGTAGATGATTCGTCACTTAGATACCTGGGGCGTACGCCCTGCGAGCGCCTCTTCCCGGACGTGGATGAATTGAGGACTCACAGCGCGCAGAGAGTGATCCATCAGGTGACAGGCTTTCCTGCGACACCGCTACATCACCTGGCTGGGCGGCTTACTTGGATCCGCTCCAGGCTCTCTGTACTCAAATCGCGCCTCTCCTAGCGATTTTGTCCCCCCCACCCCCCCACCCCCCACCCCCCCCCCCTCTCTCTCTCTCTCTCTCTCTCTCTCTCTCTCTCTCTCTCTCTCCCCTCCCCCTCCTCTTCTGATCCCCCCCCCCAGGGTAGATGTTTCATGTTGGGTGTATTTAATTGAGCAGTGCCTTCGGGCGCTGACTGTCGATGCTTCGGCGTCTAAATCTGCGCAGGTGATATATGGGACCACTGGGCCAAGCTTCCACCCCAAGGTGATTGCCCGGGAAGTGATCAAACCCCCAACTCCACTGGGTTCGAATCATGCGGGGCAGATTTGATGCTATCTATCTTTGCCATCCTTGTAGACCTAGAGAGAGATGGGCAACGTTAAGCATTTTCCCCAGTGATTACATCCAAATCGACTGAGTCCTTGATCTCCAACGGTTCAAATTCAATATTAACAAAAGAAAAAGTTAGGTCTCTGCACCAAAAAAAAAAATCTTTTAAAAATCTACTCGTTAAACACGGATTTAAAAAAAAATACTGATTAAAATTAAAAACGCAAAAAAACATATTGCCGACCATTGAAATATGACAATATCTCTGAAAAAAAATTGCCTGAATGAAAGTTGCGCTCACAGAGCTAGAGAGACATAAAACAATGAGGCTGTTAGACACACACTGCATGTTAACAGGCAAAGTGTGAAATTAAGCATCAAACAGGTAAAGTGCAAATTAAGCATCATAGCAACAACAACAACAGAATGTTGTTACTAAATACTCTGAATGCCAAGACGCTATGTTAAACTTAATCAAAGTGTGAAATTAAGCGTCAACAATAAACAACGACAGCAAAATGTTGTTACAAAATAAAGTGAATGCCAAAGGGTGTTATATAAAATTTAATCTAATTTTTCAGTGGGGAAAGTCAGGGCACTTTTAGCGAATCATGAATATCAAAACCTTTAACAAACCATCACGATTGTGGTTTTTCGCTTTTTTGTGACCTGAAATACTTTCTACTAAGATGGCATGTCAGAGAGACTTGTGTTTCCTTGTTTGTTTTGTTCTCGCTGTCTTTCTTCTCTATAATCTTCTGTCTGTGTTCTTGTTTGTTGAGGTGGGGGTGGCTTTTATTTCTTTCATCGCTGTTTTTTTTTTCTTTTCTCTATCACTTTCTTTCGAATTGTTGTCTGTTTGGTTTTCTGTTTGGTTTTTTTGTATCCTCCATAAAATGAGCCTACTTAAAAAATCTCCGACATTTAAAATTCTAAGGACTATCGAATTGCCAAATAAAATTATACAGGGATTACTTACTTTTTTATTTCTCTCTGGCAATTTTTCTCGTCCCATCTTCAGATTTTGCGCATCACGTCTAATTCATCTTCGTTCAGAAATATAAATATTAAAAAAAAGGGAACTCATCATAGTCAGTGTCGTCTGACCCGAACATGGGAGTGTGTTTACCTTTCACCTTCCCCCCATGTCAAAGACATTGAAAGAAACAAAAAAACAAATGCACCTGACAAACAACAAAAAGTCTCCGTGGTTTAATAGTGTATAGTGTTTGGCTTTGGAGCTGAACAGCCATGAGTTAGAATCCTCCTTTTGGTTGGATTTTTCGGCTTGAAAACCCCCAAATGTGTGGCAGCAAGCAGCTCCTGGGGACATGATTCAGTCCAAGAAGGTTAAGCGGTGAAAGGATTAGGACAATCTCTGTCTTACATAATACCGTGCCCTGGACTTCGATGAAGCTCTACCAAACTTAAATTTCCGCTGTAGCCATCAGGCTATGAACCTTGAACGTTTGCTTTTGGACTATTACAGCCCAAAGTACTACCTTCCCTGGTAAAGACATGAGTAGTGATCTTGTCCTGGTACCGATGTCATTCATCTCCAAACCGAAGAATAAACAAGATCAGAACAGTCCACTTGTAAGAGTCACTCTGAAGGGTCCTTAGACTGCCATCGTTTTCAGAGCAAACATGGATGGCATGTCTGCCGCACTCCGTCTTCCCACAGGATGATATTGTTGATAACGCTTCAGACAACTTCCCACAGGATGATATGTTGATAACGCTTCAGACAACTTCCCACAGGATGATATTGTTGATAACGCGTCAGACAACTTCCCACAGGATGATATTGTTGATAACGCTTCAGACAACTTCCCACAGGATGACATCGTTGATAACGCTTCAGACAACTTCCCACAGGATGATATCGTTGAAAACGCTTCAGACAACTTCGAGAAGAACTGCCATAACCAGGGAAGAACTCTTGGTATACCGCCAGAACGACAGTTTATCGGTCGCTGATGATGTTTTGGACCTATGTAACAGTTCTGAAGAGAATCAAACTATAGTGCATAGCAAAGAACCTCCTTAGTGAACTGAAACTTCGAGAGGGAAAAAAGACAAATCAAACAAACAAACAAAAGCAAATAAACGAGCAAAACCCCACACACAGACACAATCAATCAACAAAGCGAGACGAATCACAGAGGTCAAAGGGAACTGGACTGCACGCCAGTGCGAGGTCCCCGAAGCAAGGGGGAAAAAGACAACAGCGAGACAGCCTTTGATACACTGAATGTGACTATAAGATGACAGCAAGCGTAGACCCATAGCTTCAAACAGCGAGACAGCCTTGATACACTGATGTGATTATAAGATGACAGCAAGCTAGGCCCATAGCTTCAAACAGCGAGACAGCCTTTGATACACTGAATGTGATTATAAGATGACAGCAAGCTAGGCCCATAGCTTCAAACAGCGAGACAGCCTTTGATACACTGAATGTGATTAAAGATGACAGCAAGCTAGGCCCATAGCTTCAAACAGCGAGACAGCCTTTGATACACTGAATGTGATTATAAGATGACAGCAAGCTAGGCCCATAGCTTCAAACAGCGAGACAGCCTTTGATACACTGAATGTGATTATAAGATGACAGCAAGCTAGGCCAATAGCTTCAAACAGCGAGACAGCCTTTGATACACTGAAGTGATTATAAGATGACAGCAAGCTAGCCAATAGCTTCAAACAGCGAGACAGCCTTTGATACACTGAATGTGATTATAAGATGACAGCAAGCTAGGCCCATAGCTTCAAACAGCGAGACAGCCTTTGATACACTGAATGTGATTATAAGATGACAGCAAGCTAGGCCCATAGCTTCAAACAGCGAGACAGCCTTTGATACACTAAATGTGATTATAAGATGACAGCAAGCTAGGCCCATAGCTTCAAACAGCGAGACAGCCTTTGATACACTGAATGTAATTATAAGATGACAGCAAGCTAGGCCCATAGCTTCAAACAGCGAGACAGCCTTTAATACACTGAATGTGATTATAAGATGACAGCAAGCTAGGCCCATAGCTTCAAACAGCTAGACGCCTTTGATACACTGAATGTGATTATAAGATGACAGCAAGCTAGGCCCATAGCTTCAAACAGCGAGACAGCCTTTGATACACTGAATGTGATTATAAGATGACAGCAAGCTAGAGAACAGCTTCAAACAGCGAGACAGCCTTTGATTCACTGAATGTAAATATAAGATGACAGCAAGCTAGGCCCATACTTCAAACAGCGAGACAGCCTTTGATTCACTGAATGTGAT
This sequence comes from Conus ventricosus, assembly GCA_018398815.1. Lineage (NCBI taxonomy): Eukaryota > Metazoa > Mollusca > Gastropoda > Neogastropoda > Conidae > Conus > Conus ventricosus. Next base: position 29,304 of record JAFLJL010002990.1, read on the forward strand.
TATAAGATGACAGCAAGCTAGGCCCATAGCTCAAACAGCGAGACAGCCTTTGATTCACTGAATGTGATTATAAGATGACAGCAAGCTAGGCCCATAGCTTCACACTGCGAGACAGCTTTTGATACACTGAATTGATTATAAATGACAGCAAGCTAGGCCCATAGCTTCAAACAGCGAGACAGCCTTTGATACACTGAATGTGATTATAAGATGACAGCAAGCTAGCCCATAGCTTCAAACAGCGAGACAGCCTTTGATACACCGAATGTGATTATAAAGATGACAGCAAGCTAGCCCATAGCTTCAAACAGCGAGACAGCCTTTGATGCACCGAATGTGATTATAAGATGACAGCAAGCTAGGCCAACAGCTTCAAACAGCGAGACAACCTTTGATTCACTGAATGTGATTATACGATGACAGCAAGCTAGGCCAACAGCTTCAAACAGCGAGACAGCCTTTGATTCACTGAATGTGATTATAAGATGACAGCAAGCTTGGTCAACAGCTTCAAACAGCGAGACAGCCTTTGATTCACTTAATGTGATTATAAGAGACAGCAAGCTAGGCCCATAGCTTCAAACAGCGAGACAGCCTTTAATACACTGAATGTGATTATAAGATGACAGCAAGCTAGGCCAACAGCTTCAAACAGCGAGACAGCCTTTGATTCACTGAATGTGATTAACGATGACAGCAAGCTAGGCCAACAGCTTCAAACAGCGAGTCAGCCTTTGATTCACTGAATGTGATTATAAGATGACAGCAAGCTTGGCCAACAGCTTCAAACAGCGAGACAGCCTTTGATTCACTGAATGTGATTATAAGATGACAGCAAGCTAGGCCCATAGCTTCAAACAGCGAGACAGCCTTTGATTCACTGAATGTGATTATAAGATGACAGCAAGCTAGGCCCATAGCTTCAAACAGCGAGACAGCCTTTGATTCACTGAATGTGTTTATAAGATGACAGCAAGCTAGGCCCATAGCTTCAAACAGCGAGACAGCCTTTGAGACACTGAATGTGATTATAAGATGACAGCAAGCTAGGCCCATAGCTTCAAACAGCGAGACAGCCTTTAATACACTGAATGTGATTATAAGATGACAGCAAGCTAGGCCCATAGCTTCAAACAGCGAGACAGCCTTTGATACACTGAATGTGATTATAAGATGACAGCAAGCTAGGCCAACAGCTTCAAACAGCGAGACAGCCTTTGATTCACTGAATGTGATTATAAGATGACAGCAAGCTAGGCCCATAGCTTCAAACAGCGAGACAGCCTTTGATACACTGAATGTGATTATAAGATGACAGCAAGCTAGGCCAACAGCTTCAAACAGCGAGACAGCCTTTGATTCACTGAATGTGATTATAAGATGACAGCAAGCTAGGCCCATAGCTTCAAACAGCGAGACAGCCTTTGATTCACTGAATGTGATTATAAGATGACAGCATGCTAGGCCCATAGCTTCAAACAGCGAGACAGCCTTTGATTCACTGAATGTGAGTATAAGATACAGCAATCTAGGCCCATACCTTCAAACAGCGAGACAGCCTTTGATTCACTGAATGTGATTATAAGATGACAGCAAGCTAGGCCCATAGCTTCAAACAGCGAGACAGCCTTTGATACACTGAATGTGATTATAAGATGACAGCAAGCTAGGCCCATAGCTTCAAACAGCGAGACAGCCTTTGATTCACTGAATGTGATTATAAGATGACAGCAAGCTAGGCCAACAGCTTCAAACAGCGAGACAGCCTTTGATTCACTGAATGTGATTATAAGATGACAGCAAGCTAGGCCCATAGCTTCAAACAGCGAGACAGCCTTTGATTCACTGAATGTGATTATAAGATGACAGCAAGCTAGGCCCATAGCTTCAAACAGCGAGACAGCCTTTGATTCACTGAATGTGATTATAAGATGACAGCAAGCTAGGCCCATAGCTTCAAACAGCGAGACAGCCTTTGATACACTGAATGTGATTATAAGATGACAGCGAGCTAGGCCCATAGCTTCAAACAGCGAGACAGCCTTTGATACACTGAATGTGATTATAAGGTGACAGCAAGCTAGGCCAATAGCTTCAAACAGCGAGACAGCCTTTCATACACTGAATGTGATTATAAGATGACAGCAAGCTAGGCCAACAGCTTCAAACAGCGAGACAGCCTTTAATACACTGAATGTGATTATAAGATGACAGCAAGCTAGGCCAACAGCTTCAAACAGCGAGACAGCCTTTGATTCACTGAATGTGATTATAAGATGACAGCAAGCTAGGCCAACAGCTTCAAACAGCGAGACAGCCTTTAATACACTGAATGTGATTATAAGTGACAGCAAGCTAGGCCCATAGCTTCAAACAGCGAGACAGCCTTTAATACACTGAATGTGATATAAGATGACAGCAAGCTAGGCCCATAGCTTCAAACAGCGAGACAGCCTTTGATACACTGAATGTAATTATAAGATGACAGCAAGCTAGGCCCATAGCTTCAAACAGCGAAGACAGCCTTTAATACACTGAATGTGATTATAAGATGACAGCAAGCTAGGCCCATAGCTTCAAACAGCGAGACAGCCTTTGATACACTGAATGTGATTATAAGATGACAGCAAGCTAGGCCAATAGCTTCAAACAGCGAGACAGCCTTTAATACACTGAATGTGATTATAAGATGACAGCAAGCTAGGCCAATAGCTTCAAGGAACAAGAGCGGTTCTCTTCTGGCAGAGTTAGTAGACACAGTTGATGGGGCGGCCTGACTGCTGCAAAGACCTGTACAACAGAGAACTAGTGCCAGACACCATGCATTCTTGCCCATGATTTTCGATGCCAGCAGTGACTCGGTGGACGTCCCAGTTCTCCAGGAAAAAGTGGAGGAATCCATAACCTCAAAGCAGAGATGTTCACCGCGGTGAGGGGTTGGGGTTGGAGTGGGGGTGGAGGGGTGGGAGGGTGGCGCGGAGGGTGGGGAGGTAATGTGCCAACAATAGTTGCGAAGAACAGAGAGTAAAGCAAACTCCATAGTGTGGCAGCTATCTGTTCGAAAATAATGATGGGAAAACAAAGAAAATAATGATAGGAAACAAAGAAAATAATGATGTGACCAAACACAAATACAAGTTTTAACGATACCTGTACCCCAGAAAACAAGTCTGCGTCCTTGTCAAAATTACAAGGACATCAGTGTAATCAGCTATCCCAGTGAAGCGTTTTGCTGGTCCTGTTAAACAGACACAAAGGAATGATTGTATGAAGAAGAAGAAGAAGAAGAAGAAGAAGAAGAAGAAGAAGAAGAAGAAGAAGAAGAAGAAGAAGAAAGAAGAAGAAGAAGAAGAAGAGGAGAAGAAGAAGAAGAAAGAAGAAGAAGAAGAAGAAGAAGAAGACAGTATTCGGTTTTGAAAATGACTATATCAGTGCAAATCTTCAAATCATTTGGTTGTAGGATAGCACCTTCACCTCCAACGTGAAGAAGAAGAAGAAGAAGGAGAAGAGAAGAACAACAACAACAACAACAAAAGAACAAGAACAATAAAAGCAAGAAAAAAAGGTGAGGAGGAGGAGGATGGAGGAGGAGGAGGAGGAGGATTAATCATCATCATCATCATCATCATCTCATCATCATCATCATCATCATCATCATCATCATCATCATCATGTTACTGCCAAAGGTCATTTAATAAGGTACAATGAAGAGTACACGTTTCCAGAGTCCGGAGGAGAATCTCTCGACAGACAAGATGGAAGCCCTGACTGAATTACACTAGTCCACAATGAGCCCTGACTGAGTACACTATGTCCACATTGTGGCCCTGACTGAATACACTATGTCCACAGTATGGCCCTGACTGAATACACTATGTCCACACTGTTGTCCTGAATACACTATGTCCACACTGTGGCCCTGACTGAATACTCTATGTCCACACTGTGGCCCTGACTGAGTACAATATGTCCATACTGTGGCCCTGACTGAACACACTATGTCAACACTGTGGCCCTGACTGAATACACTATGTCCACACTGAGGCCCTGACTGAATACACTATGTCAGCACTGTGGCCCTGACTGAATACACTAGTCCACACTGAGCCTGACGAAAACACATTCCACCTGTGGCCCCACGAATACACTATTTCCCCATGAGGCCCTGATGATTTCACTATTCAAAAACGTGGCCCCGACTGAGTACACTATGTCCCATGTGGCCCGAAGAATACCTTGGTCAACTGTAGCCCCGCTGAACACACTATGTCCACCGGGCTTGATGAATACACTTGTCCCACTTTTTTCCTGAAAAAATATTTCCCCACGTTTTCCGAATCACTATGTCCACACTTTGGGGGGCCCTACGCATACATTGTCCCACGTGGGCCCCGACTGAAAAACACTATTCCCCCACTGTTTCCTGAATAACATTTTTCCCCCTTGGCCTGACTGAAAACACTTGTCCAACCCGGTTGTCCGGGGAAAACACTATTCCCACCCCCGTGCCCCCCTTTTTTGAAA
>JAFLJL010002991.1:0-20000 GCA_018398815.1 Conus ventricosus
CTTTAGTTACATAATTAAGGAACTTAATTAAGAACTTATTAAGGGAACTTAATTAAAGAACTTAATTAAGAATTGAGGATGACTTAAGTAAGAACTTAGAAGTGACTTAAGTGTGTGCAAGCATGGGGTGGGGGGCGGGTATGTGGGGTGGGGGGTAGTTTTTGTTTTTGTTTCTTTTTTTTGCATGCGTGGGGTGGGGGGTGAGCATGCGTGGGTAGGACAATACACACCCAAAACACCAACAAAAAAACAAGAAGTGAAACTACTGGGCCCACTTCTGCTTTGTGACTAAACAGGTTGGTTCCCGCGCAGCACCTCATCAACTAGGGACAAGTGATCACAATAGGGTCGTTTGCTAGTTTGCTGTAAGCTTTGAAGGTACTGCAGCGCTTTGCAGGTCAAGCGATCATATATGATCACTTCGCCCTAGTTTGCCACCAAGCTTTGCAGGGTGCTCCGTGCTGACGTCATTGGCGGAGACTGCGCGCTTGGCAGGACAAGCGATCATATATGAAATCCCTTGGCCTGTTTGCTGCCTGTTGCTCCTCTTTTCTCAACCAGGCTTGCAACTGCTTGGCAGAGTTCAGCAGTTTATTGCTGTAGACGCAGCATTTTTGGCGGGCTCTAATCGCCCAGTAGTAGTACATCCGTCATTGTTATATTTGGAGCATTTATATGAAGATAGTGCTGGCCACACACTACTCCTTCCATACTTGGATGATGTACTAAGGTCTGCCTAGCCTATCTAGTTGTTTGCCAGAACATTCGAAAACTCGTTACATTTGTAAGTTTATTTAATGGTTTGTCGTTTGCTACACCAGTTCATTTATACTGATCCAGCTTATGAAATTTAGGATAGTTATAAAAACACACAGAAAGTTGATGAGTTTCTAGCTATGAATTCAGAATGTTCACCTCCACCTTAAGAAATGAACGCCATGTTTGTAGCGTTTTGGTTTCTTTTCAACATGTCTTTGCTGTTTCAAGCCAGCGCCCAACAATCAACGCGAGATGAATTGTTTTGCTTCGGCAACTTTCAACAATGCAAGCTACCATTTATTAGATACGGAAACATTCATCAATAGTCAAAACGTATTAAAACTGGCAGTACATCTGTTCAGCAATATTTTATCATTACCTTGAACACCAACCTTTAAGATAGTAGTTCATTTCCCAAGTTATGCTTCACTAATTTTTTCGACAAATACTCTAAATGCTGTTAAGTAAACTTATGGTCTCGAATCGCAAGAGGTTTGTTCTTTAGTAAACAAGTTTGCAGGTTAAATAAAACCCCACCCACGAGGACCCCGAAGCCTACAGTCAAAACAAACCTTCTGAGAAGTAGTCCGGGGAACAAATGGCGGTAACGTCGTGCTGACGTGCGGCCTCGAAGTGGCAATGACACGTGGACAGTGTCTAGAACATTTCGCTGATGCAATAGGCTATGTTGAAGTTAAACGCGCCGCGAGGTGTGCTTTATTGATTTTTTGGTCGCAGTTTGTTAAGTGGGCGTGCGCGTGTGCGAACAAGGCCGCTTGTCTGCGCAGCGTACATTAAGCGATATGGTTTCAGCTCGCGTCAGCCTGTCTGTTATACAAAGTTTTGTAGGTAGAAATAGTCAGAACTAAGTGTGCGGATTTTGTCAAAAATATAACTTCGATAAACCCTCCTACTTTTAGTAAATTAGTATTGAAAACAGATAATCCCACACAGTAATGTCTGTTTTGTAAATAATCGTTATTTTTTGGTTATTGAAGTCTTACTTGTCAGAGAACAGGAAAAGGCGGCTTTTAGGCCACATTCGCCCAAAAACTTGGTGGAGGAGCAAGTGAGCCAGGATTGGTAAAATGCTGTTCTCTGTAGTTTTGTCTGGTGTAACACTAAAACTATGAGTAGGTCGATTGGTAGTTGTAAAGCCTAACATTTTAGCTAGCTCTCTATCAAAATAGTAACCTACTTCTTCTTTTTCAGGTTTGAAGGTCAACATTTTTAGATTTGCATTGTTAAGTTTGAGAGTAATGTCGAAGTTACTCATTGCTTCTTTTAGTGAGCAAAACCCGTAATAACCATCAGGTATTGTTAACTGGCTAACTAATTTTCCTGCATTATTAAATTTTTTAATCTTATTATTCTCCTTGGATTCAGTTATATTAAACCATACGACTTTGTAGAATATTTCATGGAGCGCGACCGTTCTGGTTCCGCAATTGTTATCAATAGCATGTTCTAAAAACGAAGGACGGTCTTGGGTTGTTATTGTTACAAAACATTTTTTAAACGAAATAAAAATGAGTGCATTCAAATATACTGGCGCAAAATATTCTGTTGGGCCGCACTACAATCTTAAAAATATAAACACTGACACCCATGTCATTTCTGTGACTCAGTCTGACGCCTTTCAAGTAAAGGTTAGTACTCCATTAAACAGATATCTTAACCCTCCTATTAAAAACGACCACATCCCGAAAGTGTGGTTTAGTCATCCGATGCAGTTTTATCAGAACCAGTTAAACTTTGCTGTGTTTTGTGCATCAACTGGGTGTGGAGTGTCGTATGCCGATCACTTAAATCATCCTGATCCTTTGGTGAGGGCAGTGTACAGATTTCATTTTTATTACACCTTCAGGCGTATTTTGACTGAACTGCAAGCGCCATTGCCAAATGACAAACCGTTTAATCCATTCAGCAACAGAATAGACATGAAGGCTTTTGAAAGGATCTGTAACGAATTCAATATTAAGGTCAAGACAGACTTTAGACAAAAGTTGGATCTTAATCATGATCTAGGCACCCCTTTTTTGGGGGCGTGCACAGAAAGTATAACTATGCATGGAATCCTCCTTACACATCTTTCTCTTCAGGCACAACTGTTCACCTCGGGTCCATAGAGCAAGAACATAAAACAGCATGGACAACATTTATCTTAGACACTTCTAAGGGCCTAACTAAAGCAGGAATAGAACGAATAAACGACTCTGTTCGTACTTACGTTTGGTGTTTGCTAGGTTCGCAAGCACAAACGAGATCGAGCATAACAGATCCTTCTACTGGTTTTGATGCACAAAAACAATACTTAGCAAATTTAGAGGACGCCATTAATTCTACAGTTGATTTACCTTCAAGTATAAAAAGGTACCAAAATGTTTTACAATACGCAAGATCGAAAGTAGACTTTGCTGTTGGCACTGGTTTATACATGTTGCCTTCTGACCTCAGACTCCAGATAGGCACAATAATAAATACAATAACGAAATCCTTGTGGCAGGCAATGAACAGAAGGTGGGAAAAAAACGAAATAAATTCTGAGCCAGTAATATTGCAAGCAGTAAACAACAAGTCGACCCCCCAAGAATAAGCCATCCAATCCCTGTGGCCCAAAGCCCAGAGACCGTTGATATAAAAAAAATAATGACATGAATATGAAAAGACAGCATTGTTCTTGGATTAACTGGCCTAGGATTACTTGGTCTTTATCTTATAAAAATTAAACCAACTATTAAGAGAACTAATGCCATAAGTGCTCGGCCATAAAGCCAACTACTTTGCTTGCAGTAGACAAAAGCCAGCTAACAACACTCCTATATGCCAGGTTAAAGCGTCCATGGCTTTACTAGCTAATTTTTTTAATAAACCCGCAAGATGATCAAGCTGTTTTTTTACCATGATTTGTCAGGCGGAGATGGAGGTGATGGCGATGGAGGCACTGACCCGGGACCACCGCCGCTGTAATAGCCATCACCAGTGTACTTATTGCAAATCCTAAGGCGTTATAACGCTTGCTAATGTGACTCCTTGCTCTCTAAACAGTGTTCGTATTCGTTCTGCTAGCGTCGTGTCTTCATATAAAATTCTTTGGATAGTTTCTCTTATTCTGCTCACTTGAGATCGTAATTGTTCTCGGTTAGTAGACAACACTTCTAGTCTTGCTGATCTTTCTTGTTCAAGATCTTTTAGTCTTTGGGTTATTCTTTCTTTAATATCATGCCCTATGTTGGCGTCATCAGCCTCAACGAGTTTTTCTTTTTCTCTTTTTATATGCTCATTCTAGTTCACCCAGTTTTGCTAAATTGTTTTTTAATTCGCCTCTGATGCTTCTCAAAACAGATCAAGGGCCGCTATTTCTCGCATGGGTAGCGGCGGGTCATGTACAGTTTTTAATGCTGTTTCTTCTGAAAAACTGGTTTCTGCTTCTATTGCATTTATTAATTCGCCTGCTGATTGATTTAATTCTTTAAGTTCATGTTTTGTATTGGTTAGCTGTTGGGAGTTCCTGCAGTGTGTTTTGAAGTTTAGCAACTGCATCCCTATCTAATTTTGGTTTAGAAATGCCAAGGCGATTTTGTTCGCTCACACTGAGTCTTTGTCTAATTGTACTCTTTTTTAAAAACTTTGATGGGTCTGGTTTAGTTGTAAGCCGAACAAGTTGTCCTTGATCGTTTTTCACAGGACAAATGGCCATTAATTGTCTACTTCAAAATATCAGGGGGTATAATTTCGGGAGGTTCTTGACCTAACTTTGGTAAAATGATCTGACCTTAATTTCTGTTAATTCACGCCGCAATGGGGCGCTGAGCGATGCTGTGTCAAGGAGTCATTTCACTCATGTCGTCTCCAGGATCAAAAACATCATAATCTCCTTCACTTCAATTCCTGCCATGTTTTTAAATAATTAACTTTTTATTTGTTTTATAAAAATGTCGCAAACTATGGTTCAATTCTTGACCCGCATAGAAGACGGAAAGAGCCCTTTGGCGTGAAGGGAAATAAACGGAATATTATGTTCCAATAATCCATTACTATTGATGCAGATCAAATTTTACTGTCAAATTTCCAGACCTAGGAGCAGATGAAGTGATTGTGCCAGGCTCTGCACGACTTACTTTCAAATAGAACTCGAATCAACAGACACAAACAGGACAGTTGTGCAGAATCTGGGACGGGCAATCGTTAAGAAAATTTCTATAAAACTTGAGGGGCAAGAAATATTTTCTTTACACAATGCAGACATATTTTTAACCTATTCTGATCTATGGCTAACCGAGAATGAAAGGAATGATCTTGCGTTTCAAGGATTCGAAAATAATGAAGCACTAAAACACAGAATAGGCGCTGAAGATGCTAAAGGCGGCAAAAAGTATGTAGCTGTAAGTTATGCGTATGGAAATCGCTTTTCCATCCCTTGGATTTTGAGTTGTTAAGTGCGCATGCGCCATACTTTCAAGGAGCATTAAAAGACAGATTGTCATATGAACTAACTTTTAATGAATACAAAACGTGTTATCAGATCATCAGACACCGAAGCAAAGTACAGCATTTCTGACATCGCGTTAGAGTTTGACGTTGTTAGCAACCTCACTTAGCAAGGTTGATTGAGCAAACAATATCAGTCAAAATTAGCAATATATTACGAAAGAGTGATTCACCATTCTACACATCCTAAAAGCAGGGCAGGACACTATATGGAATTTCAGTTTTAGCGTCTCAGCAAGATCACTCAAAGGTATTTTATTGCTTTGCGAAGATGAAGAACCATTTAAAAGACACACTGAAAAGTTTCTTAATCCTAAATAACGAAAGTGCAATGTACAATTGAGGGTAGTCCTAACCAAATCTATGGAGCGGGTTTAAACCTTATCAGCATTTTGATGAAATAAGAAAATTGTTCGGAGGCGGGAGGCATAGAAGTCCAACAGTAGACCTTGTGTCTAAAGATTTCATCTTCACAGTGTTAGGCTCGATGATTATTTAACAGCGAAATACGGTTTATGGATTGACCTAAGGTCAACAGAGGATAATCAGTTGCATGGAAGTGGGAGAATGTTAGAGACGTAAGAAACATTCAAATTGACAAAGAAAAAGATGATGATAAACCGCTTAATGTATATTTGTTTTTAATATATGATGCGCAGCTGAATATTCAAGATAACAGATTAAAAGATATATATTACTGAAATATTTTTTAATTTTTTAAAAAAGCATGTCTGTTCACGTTTATCCAAAAGCGCCTACAGCGCCAGAGTCGCCAAAAGAAGAGATAGTAGAAACCCCTGACATAAAAACCTTTAGATTAACCAACATTACACAAATGCAACAAAACTAGAGCAAGACCTTTCAAAATACAGCAAAACCAAACGAAGGTATTCTGCTGCCTGTAATGCTGTTACATATGTTAATACTGGAGCATCAACTTTGAGCGCTCTATCAGCAGGAACAAGTTAGGTCTCTTAGCAACAGGCGTTGGTGCACCCGCAGCTTTACCTCTAGGTGGTTTGTCTTTAGCTCTTGGGCGTGTGTTCATTAGCTGTAAGTGCTGCTAGCAAAAAATTAAAAACTAAACTCCAAAAGCACACAGCTATGGTTCAACTAATAACAGCTAAACTTAGTTCGTTCAAACTGACAAATAAATAAAGCGCTAGTTGACTCAAACATCACGGACGAAGAATTTTGTCGTTTACAAGCTGATTTGTATGACTTAAAGACAAAAGTTTGATCTTCAAAAAAAGGCTAGGGCAGTTTTTCTCAACAGCCAGACGCCGAGCAGATAAAAAAGGATGTTTAAAAAAAGTAAACGAGACATTAAACTCTGTTCTAAACAGCTCACATTAACAACATCAAAGGGCGTTTATACTTTAGTTTAGTGAGTCCAAGCACAAAAGACGTTGATATTGATTCTGATTAAGACGACTTTGGGAGTCGATGTATTTTTTTTAATTTAGATAAATATTTTGTGTTAGAAAAGAAACTCAACATGGCTAAGATATATGAAGGACCGGACGAATTGTTTGAAGGAATTGCTCGAGGAAGAGCGTTTATCAAGAGCTTTAAATGATATTAATCTAGAAGTCATTGATCCAACAAACGTACAGGCAAGTGTTGTGCATGCTATTTCTCAGTTCCAGGTAAACTAACAATAGACCCGCCAGTTAAAGTTAATGTTAGCTGTTTTAATCGACTATATAACAATAAATGAAGAAATCTAGAAGTCTGGGTCTCAACTAAAACAACAGACTATTCTTTCTCATAATGACTTAACACTGGTTGGGCAGACCAACTGCTTACACAGTTTGATGTGGCCGCTGAAGAAGCCAAAATGAGAGGCTCTGGTTGGTCAGAGGGCGAAGTCTTAGAGATCAGATTAAAACAGGCTAAGTATGAGCCGATTGTAGGCAAGTCTTACATTCCACTACCTCCAGCATTAGTCGCAAAAGAGCAGTTCTAAACATAAAGAATTCAGACAGCAAATGTTTTATGTGGTGTGTTCTTGCAAGGCTGCATTACGTCCGCAAAACGCAGAGAGAGTATCTAACTATGAACCTTACATCAATTATCTTAACTTTAGTGGAATATCTTTCCTGTTAGCGTGGACAAAATTGATCAGTTGGAAGAACAAAACAAACCAATAACTGTTAATATCTACACATGGGATGAGGAAACAAATTTGGTGCCTATTAGAGTGTCTAAAGACAGCCAACAATAGGCGATCCAGCCAAAAGTCATGTGGACTTACTCCTAATGTTTTCACCAACAGGGCTATCACACTACACATTGATACGCACAATGAGTAGATTATTGCGCATCTTCAAAAAATTGTTGCAAACAAGAATTCTGTAGAAAATGTTTAACAAGGAATTCCATCTGTTCAAGCCGCGAGTGAACATAAGAAACATTGTATTAGCCAGTTGACTGTAATACAGAACTAATTACGCCGAGAGAAGGCAGTAAAGTTAGTTTTAATAACTGGAAAAAACTGCAAACTAGTCCATAGTAGTTTACGCAGACTTCGAGTCGCTTATTGTTCCCTATGAAGGGCCAACCCACAGAAACTTCCGAAAACTGTTTTAATGAGTAATCATCAGATTTGTTCATTTGCCTTCATTATTGTCAGGTCGGATGGCGTTCATTCAGAGCCAGAATTATATAGAGGGCCTAATGCTGCAGAATACTTCTTAAAACGCATGCAGCAAGTGCGTAACGCCTGTTCTAATAATCTGAATCTCTCAGACATTATTATGACTCCTGAAGATCAACAACGGTATGACTCAGCCACACTTTGTTGGATTTGCGGTTTAGAGCTAACGCCAAGAGTGTAAATCGACGTAAGAGACCATAATCACATTAGCGGAAAGTTCAGAGGAGCAGCGCACAACAACTGCAATCTTCAACTAAGTTTGACCAGCGAAGTGGAAGCTGCCATCTTCTTCATAACTTGCGAGGTTACGACTCTCATCTTATAATGCAAGCAGTAACCGAAGACTCCAGGGTAACATGCATTGCACAGTCATCAGAAAAGTACATGTGTTTCACTATAAATAACATGTCTTTTTATGACTCTATGCAACACCTGATGGGATCATTAGAGTCACTGGCTATGTCCTTAAAGTCTGCCAATAACAGAAGAATATTTTGACCCAACTCTTGTTAGAAAGGGCGTTTATCCTTACGAGTACATGCACAGTTGGGAAAGGTTTGACGAGATACACTTCCCCTAAAGATGCGTTCTTTTCTAGTCTTAGAGGAAAGGGCATCAGTGATTCTGATTACCAGCATGCTCAAGATGCGTGGCAGAAGTTAGATTCTAAAACGATTGGGAGACTATCATGATTCCTACTTGATGGCTGATACATGTTTGTTGGCGGACGTCTTTGAAATTATAAAAAGACCTGCATGAAACATTATAGCCTGGATCCCGCGCATTACATTTCTGCGCCGGGATGAGTTGGGACGCTTTCTTAAAAGATACTGGAGTAAAGATTGATTTTATTGTCAGATTTACCATGATTCAGATGATTGAAAACGGATTGCGTGGAGGAATTAGTATGGCGTCGCATCATTACTGTAAAGCAAACAACAAATACTTAGACGACTATGATCCAAGTAAAAGGTCTAACTATCTCATGTATTTAGATGCAAACAATCTGTTATGGTTGGGCTATGGCGCAATCACTTCCATTACGCAACTTTAAAATGTACACAGGCGGCGGTACGAATAATATTCAAAAGGCATTAAAGTGGTTGAACAGTTTAATGCCCGATCAACATCGGGGCTTTATTCTAGAAGTTGACTTAGAATATCCTCAGGAACTCCATGAGCTACATAATGACTACCCATTTAGCAGCAGAAAGTCTGAAGATGAATCCAAGAGAGCCGCCTAAACTTGTGCCTAATCTTCGCGGCAAAAAATATTATGTCTGTCATTACAGACTTCTTACAATTTTATTTAAGACATGGTTTGAAGTTGACAGCAGTTCATCGTGTAATTGCTTTTGATCAAGAACAGTTCATGAAACCATACATCATGAAGAACACTGATCTTAGAACTAAATCAACAGATGCTTCAGAAAAAGACTTTTTCAAGCTGATGAACAACAGCTGTTTCGGAAAGACTATGGAAAACCCACACAAGCGTAAAGATGTCAGATTGGTCACCAAAGAGAACGAAGCAATTAAGCTGACTTCAAAACCTAATTATCAGGACTTTAGAAGATTTCATGATGGGCTTTTTGGCATAATGATGAAAAAAAAGAAAGTCAAATTGGACAAACCTGTTTTTATTGGGTTTACTGTTTTAGAATTATCAAAGCTTTTGATGTTAGAATTTCTTTATGACTACTTTAAACCCTTGTATCCAGAGTCCAGAGTACTTTACACAGATACAGATAGTTTTGTTATAGATATCCCTACTGAAGACATCTATAAAGACATGGAAATAGAAGTGGCTAAAGGGCATGCGGGATGGTATGATACATCTGATTACCCTAAGATTCGCCTTTACATTCATCTGTTAACAAGAAGGTTTTAGGAAAGATGAAGGATGAATTATCTGGAGGGGTGATTAAGGAGTTTATTGGTTTAAGGTCGAAAATGTACAGTATTTCGAGCCAGGAGAAAACCATTAAGAAGCAAAGGAATATCTCGCAGTGTTGTGCAGTCAAACATATCACATGGCAACTACAAGGAAGCATTGTTTGACAATAAGTCTTTTCACCATGACAACGTAAAAACTACGATCTAATCTGCATGAGATCAACACAACTGTTGTAACAAAGAAGTCATTAGATAGAACAAACACTAAACGAGTATTTATTAATCCAGAGTTTTCATATGCAATCGGGCACTGGAGAACAGCATAATTATATTTCTTCTTCGCTGTGGTCTTCATCGAAGGGTTTATATTTTTCCTCAGTTTTATCGTAAGATCAATCATATCTTCATCCAATTCAGCCAAATTATTTTTCATGTTTGCTTGATGTGTTCGATTTTTTTTTTTAATTTCAAGATATTCTTTTCCCCAATCAAAATTTGGGATTTTGGGTTGTAGGTGATCTGGATGTTTTAGCATGTATTGGTGAATCCTTGCAAATGTTTCCCTAATAGTAGAACTCGTATCAAATGATTCCCGTATTATTTTCAAGGTCTCTCCTTATCATTCTTGCTTCGTCCTGAGCTTCCATTTTAGTCTCAAATATATTTATGTAAATTACAAATTAATTAAGCAACTGGAACTGTGATTAAGGAGTTTATTGGTTTAAGGCCGAAAATGTACAGTATTTCGGGCCAGGAGAAAACTTTTTCCTCAAGTTTCATTATAAGCTCAATCATATCATTATCCAATTCAGCTAAATTGTTTTTCATGTTTGCTTGATGTGTTCGAATTTTTTTTTTATTTCAAGATATTCTTTTCCCCATATCTGTAATCAAAATTTGGGATTTTGGGTTGTAGGTGATCTGGATGGTTTAGCATGTGTTGATGAATCCTCAAAATGTTTCCTTAATAGTAGAACTGTATCATATGATTCCCGTATTAATTCTAAGGTTCTTCCTTTATCATTCTTGTTTTGTCTTTCATTTTAGGCTCAAATATATTTTGTAAATTAATTAAGCAACTGGAACTGTGGTCTGGTGGGATTATCTGCGTTCTTCCCTTCACCAAAGATCTTTGGGGAGCTGGTTGTTTGATTGTGTCAGTTGCTCGTAAAATATTACACGGGCGGATTCATTTTTACATTTCTTTTTATTTCATATGGATCGACATTCCAAACTGGATCTGTTGCCCTGATGCGAGTGTCCCTTCTGCTTCCCCCGGTAAATAAAGGTACCTTACATTTAAACCAAACGGTAATAGTTTGCCGGATGAGCTGGCGTTCTCCTTCAACAACATCTATGTTTGTTTTTTGATTGCTTGTACTGGTTTTAGCCTTTAAATTCTTCATTATTCATTGCGCGCAAAACTGAGGGCAGCCTTCTAACCATTCTGTGTTGCGAGAATTGTCAATCAGCTCTCTGTGATACTGGTAGGGAAAAAAGTCTTTCAGATAACTGTTTGTTAAAGTTTTCAACCAAGCCTGTGATCTGTGAACTCCTGGGATGCTCTTTTAATGGTAACTCTATGTTTTAACAATAATTGATTCACTCGGCCTTTAAATTCTTTTCCATCATCGACTTGAATATGCGAGGATAAGTTAGCGGGCCTCGTTGGTATATCAGTTGTATGGCAACAGCAACAGCAGAAGCACTCTTTTGTGTTAATGGTTCCGCATCTTTGTATCTTGAAGCTATGTCAATGACTGTGAGTGCGTACTTAAATCTTTTTCGTCTAAATCGTATCATGGGGTAAATATAGAAGATCCATTTGATGGGTGTCGTTCGGTATTGTATTCACAAAGTGTGGTCTCTGTATTCGTCTAGGTGCAGGTAAATAAATTTGCCAAATCGCTTGTTTAGATAACCATTCCTTTGCTGTTTGTTCACTGACTCCGCTGCTTGGCTTAGCTTTTTTTATTGCCGTGATTCCCTTCCAATATCCTTTTGGTGAATAATAGATTTTGTTCATTTTTATTCAGCCAATATTATGTGCAACAAAATACACAAACGGTCATACCAAAGACGATAAAACACGATTTCTTGCATCTTTTGTTTTTCTGATGGTTGATAAAAGTCACTGAATTTTGGTGGGGGCAATGTCTCGATTGGTTTACCTGTTACAAGATAATATTCTTTTATTGCTTGATCAACATCTTTAAATGTGTAAGCTGCATGTCCCTGTTTTTTCAGTTTGTCGTTAATAAATCTAACTGCTCAATTCTCTGCTTTTCATAGTAATCTTGTGCAGCTGATAGTTGCTCCATAGCTTTTTATGTCTTTTTCTCTCGCCGTCATCCCGTAGTTTACTAAATGCGTTAATTACTTCGCTAAAAGCAAGCGCATTAACCACAGCGCCGCCTATCATCATTACGAGTGAAGCCATTTTTATAAATGTATTTTTTATTTTACATATTTATACTGTCTGGAATTATTCCTTCCTTAACTAAAAAATCTTTCGGAGCAAACGAAGCTGTAATGATAGCAATTAGCTTTGCTGAATCTCAAAGTCTAGCTTGCCAAGATCTGCTGGTTTAATTTTTAACAAGCTTTTACCAAGCATTGTGTATCCTATACTTAGGCCTCCATAACAGCAGATGGTATACAAGATTGGTAACAGTCTTTTTGGCGCTCATTTTTTAAAAACAAAATAATTATATATTAATAAAAAACATGACACCGATGATCTACTACAGCTACAGGGCAGCCTAAACCTTCCTGAACTTATTATTACAAATGACCAGGTTGATAACCAAGCTATTATGCCTAAAAAGGAAAGGCTGTATTCTTTGGCAGCATGTGGAAAAACAAAACAGTTCCTTGGAAATGAATTCAGCATAGAACAGATTCAACAGATGTCGCACAAGACATTGTAAGTATCATAACAGGTATGAAGCGCAACTAGGGTCGAGAATGGTAAAAAGTGTCGGGCAAACGGTTCTTAGTTTGTACACTAAACTAGTCAGTAGATTTGCGCCTATTGATTCTGAACAAGATTTTATGTATGATTTAACGCAGGATCCAGTTTTAACAAAGACATTAGAGTCTCTAGGATGTGATCTATACTACAAATTTGGAACATTATTGTCACGCTAATCATGGGATTAATTACTTTTAATCATATAGATTTTATTTCCCTTCAAAATGACCGAGCCAGAAAATCAGCAGAATCAGAAACATTGAATCGGGTGGAGAAAGTGATCAGTAAAAAAACGCCTCATCCTGGACGCGTTGCAGCAGGGAAAAGATTAGCAGAGTGGAAACAAACAAACAAAATTAAAGTTACAAGCACAGAATGAAAAGTGCCAGAGCCGCAGCCAGTTGTTTCAATGCCAGCTATAAAAACACCAGAACAAGTTGATTCAAGACTACAACACAACAACGCCAAGTCTTCATGGAATTTTCTTAAAGCAATTGTCATTTTGGCGGTGTTGCTGGGGGTGGTTATTACGGTTATAAAATATATAAACAAAGACAGCAAAACCAAAGCAGTCAAAAAAATCTCAACCACTAAATACAGAAGCCAAACAAAAAAGCATGCCAGAACCGCCAACAACAAAAGTTCATTTTGATCCATTTCAGATGCAACAATAAATAATTATAAATTGACTTAAATAAGAACTTGGTTGTACTTAGAGAATAACTTAGTTATGATCTTGGGATGACTTAAGTTAAGAACTTAGAAGTTACTTGGGGATGACTTGAGTAAGAACTTAGAGGAGTTACTTGATTAAGAACTTGGGGTAACTTGGGATGACTTGAGTTAAGAACTTAGAAGTGACTTGAGTAGGAACTTAGAAGTTACTTGATTAAGAACTTAAGGATGACTTGAGTAAGAACCTAGAAGTTACTTGATTAAGAACTTGGGGTAACTTGGGATGACTTAAGTTAAGAACTTAGAAGTGGCTTGAGTAAGAGCTTAGAAGTTACTTAATTAGGAACTCTGTCTGTCTGTCTGTCTGTCTTTTTATTTCTTTGTCTGTCTGTCTGTCTCCACCTCTCATTCGCCCCCCCCATACACACAATAGATAGGGAGGTGCTTGCAGGGGAATGTGAAAGGGCTTTTTGTGGTTCGCACTTTGAGCGACGTAAATTCGAGACAGCCACTAAAATCACTTATTAGAGTCTTGAATCAATAATCACAAGATCTCTTCAAAGTTCTCTCAGCGGCCGTCTGAGACAGCCTTTTAAGCAGGTGAATAAGTAGCAGGCGAATAGGTGAAACGTTGAAAGCAGCCAACCACAACAGCAAAAGGCATGGGGCAGGAGTCCAGCAAGTAGGCCACGTTCACGCTGTGAGCGGTTCTATTTTTAGGCTGTGCTTCGGCAGTTGAATAGGTACCAGCCAACCACAACAGCAAAAGGCATGGGGCAGGAGTCCAGCAAGTAGGCCACCGTTCACACTGTGAGCGGTACTATTTTTAGGCTGTGATTCGGCAGTTGACTTCCACCGTTCACGCGGGAGCGGTTACTGGGATTGCTGGAGCCCGCTTGTAATTGCTATGTGAGGATCTTGTTTCCAGTACTGTGCAAATTCTGGCACTTGCAGCATGGCTTTAATTTCATTCAGCTTGCCAGAAATGAAACGAAAGGGAAGGCCTACAGCATAAAACCCTGTGTATCCATAAAGAACACTTGCAACGGCACGTAATTTCCGTACGTGAACATCAGAATACCCGGTTTTTTGCTTTCAACCAAACAGCCCAAGTTTCCTTCGTTCTCCCTTCTTTCCTTTCATTTTCCTGCCATTGTTTACACAAATTCAAGAAGTTACCAAACTGAATGTAAATTAACAAGGACTGTGCATCTTGCCTCCCTTTAAAATTTTTCATCCCTTTTTGTATTCTTTCCACAATTTCAGCTTCATTTGTTGTTCCAGAAAATATCTGATCAGCAAAAGCTTCTCTGGAAATAGCTGATTGAATGTCAGCCTGATTTGCCATAAGATAGTTATGTAATTCTTGTGGCGTTGAAAGATCTGTTCTCCTTTTTTTGTCTCCTTTCTTTTCTTTTAACAATTGCTCAAGCTTTCTTTTAGGCTTCTGTGGCAAAGTAGTCTTGATTCTCTTGCAAAATAAGCATTTCTTCCTCTGTCCACAATTCCGTTGGTGTTGGCGGTGGTAACGGGAGATTTTGAGCTTGTTGGAAAGTAGAAGCGTGATCCATGTCAGGTAGAATTAAAGTTGACGGCTGTGTTGAGAAATCTAATAGATTTTGATGAGCAACTTGCGATTCCAGAAGTTCTCTCTCTAATTCTGAAGAAATGCTGTCTTGAGACATAAATATTTCTGGTAAAATCACTTCTCTCACAGGGCTAAATAGTGCAGTCACTCAAACACGTCCACACAGAGCAGTCCTTCAATGTAAAATGAGGTAGTCAATACAAAAATGTCACGTGATTTAAGCCCAGCACTTGATTTGATAAGGGGTTTATATGCGGGCCTAGTTGATTGAGGTGCGCGTAAGACGCAAGCTCGCTATTATCTTCTAACTTTACACGTTCTTACTGTGAGCACCAGCAATTAGGGGTGTAGCCCCGTCATTTACCTTTCTCATATTACCAGTGACAGAGACACAGTCAGTAAAATAAGAAGAGTTAAGGAAGACATGGTGGAATAAGTGTGTGGATTTTATGTCAAAAATATAACTCAGTTTTAAAAGACTTTAAAGAACAATTAAAGACTGAGACTCATTTGATGAATGTTTGCGCGAAAATGATGTTATTGAAAATGATCAGGAAAAACATAGGATTAAGCAAAAACTAAAATCTGAAAAGTTTAGTAAATTAGTATTGAAAACGGATAATCTACACAGTATGTATGTTTGTAGGGTTTACTAGTTAGAGAACAGCAAAATGTCTGTTCTAGGATCAACCGTCTGAACCGGGTGAGGACGGTTGAGCTAGAACAGACATTTTACTGTTCTCTACTCCTGACTTCAATGGACTAATGATGTTGGTAGGAATGGAAAGTGCATGGAACAAATTGGTTTGTGACTTTGATGGACTCATGATGTTGGTAAAGGGGAAGAGTATGTAAACAATGAGTTTATAAACAGTTTTAATTCTGCATCATTGTCAGTGTTTCACTATAGGATGTGTGATTTGATCTACAAACTGTCGCAAGTGATGCATTCTGTTGGAATGAAAGAGAATGAATGAAGAGATTCTGTTGGATGTCTTAAACTGCCATTTGTTTGAAGAAGTTCTGCCTGATACTGAGCATTACATTGTATTCACAGCAATTTGTTTTTGCGTTTTCCGTAATGTGTAATGTTTTTGGGCTTGGAATAAGGGGAAAAGTACTTCTCAATATGGGAAGTTGTAAAATGAGGAAAATTGGATTGCCACCTATGCTAACACTACTCATATTTTACTTCTCCTGGTGGGAGCCAGTTTGTTCTGGTATCAACATATCTGTACACCCAGTACTTTAACAAAACAACACACTTCCACACTCATTTTCTCAGCAAATTTGCGTCACATTAGTTGTCAGAATTACTCTTCACTTCTTTCGGACAGTACCAACATTATGCCGTGTCCTTCTTTACACATTCCATTCATTAGGCTGTAAACAACATTATGCTGTGTCCTTCTTTACACATTCCATTCATTAGGCTGTAAACAACATTATGCCGTATCCTTCTTTACACATTGATTGATTGATTGATTGATTGATTGATTGATTGATTGATTGATCTTTAATACCCAAGGATGAAGATTTTAGGCCAAAGCCTAGTCTTACAATCTGTCCTTGTCATGCATACATTATTTCAGCACATATCATTCATACAGACAATTCAACATAGCAACATGATAATATAATTCTACAATGATAAGCAATCTACTCATAAAAGCACTAATGAGATGGGGGATGGTAAAACAAAAGGAAACTTACAAGCAAACAAACAAACAAAAACTACAGAGAGAGAGAGGTCAGAGGGTGGGGAAGAGAGAATGGTAGGTAGGGGGAGGAGAAAAGGGATGGTAGACAGAGTGGGAGTGGGGATGAGCGATTTTAACGGAGTAGGTTTTATGTTTAGACGATTTATTCAAAGTATTGTTCACAGAAGACTTAGCGAGTGGACGCTAATCATTGTAATCGAGTAATTTAACTACTGAGACATAAAATGTTTATGCAAATGTTCCTTGAAACGTTTTAAAGTATTCATGTTTTGTAGATTCGGTGGAAGTGAGTTCCAGACATATGGTCCAGAGTAAGCTAGGCTTGTTTTGTATAGATCAATGCGTGGGTAGGGAAGAAGGAATTTCGTCGAGCCAGAAAAGCTGTTCGATCTTGTAAAAAGGGCATTGATATAACATGGCATAGTATCTGTCAAGATTGTAAACATAAATGATGCCTTGTTGAATTCCAATTGCCTATTCAGAGGAAGTATGTTCAGCGCTTTTAGTTTTTCGTCTGTTGTTAGAGATACAGCTGGATGGAGTAGCTTTGCTGCACGTCTATGGAGAGAATTCAGCCTTTTTTTGTGGACGTCACTACTGCCGTCCCACACTGTTGAGGCGTAATTGGAACGTGACATTATGTGTGCATTGAAGAAAAGTTTAAGCACATTACTGTTGACGTAGCGCTTTAATTGAGATAACAGGAAAAGGTGTTTTGAGACTACTTTGCAAACGTTATTTAGATGAGATTGCCATTTCAATTCTTTATCTATCATTAACCCTAAAACACGATGCTCGTCTACCTGCTCGATAGAAGTGCCATTCAACTGAAGTTTTAGGCAAAGAGGAGTCAACTGGTGTTTTTGGCGGGTAGCTATAATCAAAGATTTGGTTTTGGCTGGGTATATGACCATTGAGTTTGAATTACACCAGTCTGACACGTCGTTTAGGACTTTCCTGGAGAGAAATTTCTATGTCTGTAGATCACTACCATTCGTTTGGAGCGACGAGTCATTAGCAAATAATCTGTTGTGACCTTTCTCTGATAGGGACAATGGTAAATCATTGATGAAGATGCAGAATAGTAGGGGGCCTAGTACAGAGCCCTGTGGGACTCCATGTCTGACAAAGTCTGAGTGGAGGTTTTGCCATTAAGCGCCACATACTGAGTCCTATCGTTTAAGTATGATGGAATAATGAGATTGTCGGGGTATGGTTCAAGTAGAGAGATAGTTTCTTTAGAAGAATGGAATGATGTAGTAGGGTGAGGGAGGTCTCACCCCCCAAAAACGGTTGTTGGTAAACGGTTGTGGTTGTGCCTTAGGGACAAATCACATGACCGAGGATGCTCGGTGATAAAATCGAATGATCCATGTGAGGTCCCTAATGATAGACCCTACGGGCGATTGCATCACGAGGGTGCAATCAGCTGTAAAGAAAAAAGTAAACAAACAAAAAAATGACAGACTGGTTTATGCGACTTCCTTTTTGGAGTAGACCGTCTCCAAAGAAAAAAGTCAGCTCCCCTGAAAGACCCGAACTGTACCTACTGAACCCATACTAGCTGAGCATGACTGACTCCTTAGACCGGTTCATTACTAGTTAAAGAATGAGATTTGGGGGTTAATAGGTGTCTTTGTTTGTTTCGATGTTTGATTGATTTTTTTTTTTTTATTAAGCTGCTTTATAAGGGTGACAACCCAAAAACAACACAACAACAACAGCGGACTCACTTGAAAGACTTGAACTGTATGGCTAAACCCATAATAGCTGATCATCACTGATTTTCCACAGTGCTATTAAAACCCCTTAGGGGCGAAGCATATGACACAAGATGGTCGGTGAATGCATCATGAGATCGATTGTGTGCTCGTTAAGAAACACCTTAAGGGCGATGAAAGCACATGCACGCTAATTTATACGTCTGTCTGTAAACTTCTTAAAAAAAATCTGAATATTTTTTTTAAAAACCATCGAACCGTGTAATCGAATCTGGAAGGTTATATTTTTGCGTCAAAAAAAGAAAAAATCATGTTGCATCAGAGCATCATGATATTACTGGAAATGACATGTTTTCCCCCGTCCGCTGATCGTTCGAGCTATAAAAACGGACTAAAGTTAAAGCCAAAAAGTAATGTTAACTTTAGTCAGTCTTACAGAACGAAGGACCACCCAGGAAACACCACGAGGAGGTGGAGGATTGTTTCCCAAAAATAATGGATTAAACAGCACACTCTGATACAAGAAAAAAAAGAAAACGACTATTACAACACTCATCAAGACCACAATCACGTTGGAACGCTATCATACAAATAAAACAAGCTGCCAGGGAGGGGTCAATGAAACAAATATCTATACAGCCGTAGGAAAAGTTGTGACACCGTCAGAAGCGAGAACTCGTTTAATATAAAAAAAGGAAAGAGAATTGCGGGTTTGAGCGTACGTAAATATACATTTTCCGTCCGTTCTGAACCCTATGTTTTTTCCACTCCCACTCTCTTGCGTTTGAAGAACCTTTTGGTAGGTTTCTTTGGTGAAGGCATTGTGTTTTTTACTCAACCCTTTACAGCTGAGTTTGGTTTGGTCTTTCCCAGAACAGAAATAGGTTTTAGAACAGAGCCCCACAAAGAAATCTCCCGTGTATTCGACTTTGAACAAGCCGGGTGTCCGTTTGTCATATTTGGCACGGGCCAGGCAATCGACGCACTGTTTGGCATCCACGCACGCTCGGTGTTGTATCCAGTTTGAAAGAGTGAAGCGTGTCGTTGACAAGCTTGACTCGGAAACCACCGATTGTACTCAACGAAAAACTGCTGTCGCATGGAGGGTCGTACGACTTGGTCAAACCTTCGACGACTGAGGGCCATGAACATGGAGTCAGTATCATTTCACGGAGTTGAAAATAGGGGCGGGACGAACCTGTCGACACAGGCGAAATAGAACTCAACATCTCGGTTTGGCGTACTGATAGAGAAGAAGCCGATTTGGTTGGGCAGATGCCATTGGATCTTAGCCTTACTCAGCTCTACTTCCATCAGGTCGTCTATCAGACTAATCAATTTCTTGAAAAGGGGATCGTTGATCAGCTTGCATACATCATCCTTCTTAACGTAGGTGACATCCATGAATACATCTGTGTTCCCTTCTTTTCGAAGGTGCCAACTACATTCCCAGATTTATACCAGATTGACGCCCAGCGTGATGCCGAGGTACTCTGATGTCCTGGGTGTTTTTGTT
>JAFLJL010002991.1:32500-40000 GCA_018398815.1 Conus ventricosus
CATGTGACGTCTGACCTGTGATGTCTGTCTGACCTGTAATGTCTGACCTGTGATGTCTGACCTATGATGTCTGACATGTGATGTCTGTCTGACCTGTAATGTCTGTCTGACCTGTGATGTCTGACCTGTGATGTCTGACATGTGATGTCTGTCTGACCTGTAATGTCTGTCCTGTAATGTCTGACCTGTGACGTCTGACCTGTGATGTCTGACCTGTGATGTCTGACCTGTGATGTCTGACCTGTGATGACTGTCCTGTAATGTCTGACTGACGTGTGATGTCTGACCTGTGATGTCTGACCTGTGATGTCTGACCTGTAATGTCTGTCCTGTGATGTCTGACCTGTGATGTCTGACCTGTGATGTCTGACCTGTGATGTCTGACCTGTGATGTATGTGTGACCTGTGATGTATGTGTGACCTGGGATGTCTGACTTGTGATGTCTGTCCTGTGATGTCTGTCTGACGTGTGATGTCTGACCTGTAATGTCTATCTGACCTGTAATGTCTGTCTGACCTGTGATGTCTGACCTGTGATGTCTGACCTGTGATGTCTGACCTGTGATGTCTGACCTGTGATGTCTGTCTGACGTGTGATGTCTGACCTGTAATGTCTATCTGACCTGTAATGTCTGTCTGACCTGTGATGTCTGACCTGTGATGTCTGACCTGTGATGTCTGTCTGACCTGTGATGTCTATCTGACCTGTGATGTCTGTCTGACCTGTGATGTCTGACCTGTGATGTCTGACCTGTGATGTCTGTCTGACCTGTGATGTCTGTGTGACCTGTGATGTCTGACCTGTGATGTCTGTCTGACCTGTGATGTCTGGCCTGTGATGTCTGACCTGTGATGTCTGTCTGACCTGTGATATCTATCTGACCTGTGATGTCTGACCTGTGATGTCTGACCTGTGATGTCTGACCTGTAATGTCTGTCTGACCTGTGATGTCTGACCTGTGATGTCTGACCTGTGATGTCTGACCTGTAATGTCTGTCTGACCTGTGATGTCTTCTTCTTCTTCTTCGTTCGCTCAGACAGGAACCCCAGATGCACTGATGAAGGCTGCCGTCCGGCGGAGGTCCTCCAGAGATCCATAGAGTTTCTCGATCATCGGTTGGTCAGCAGGCCAGGTCTCTGCTCTGACCTGTGATGTCTGACCTGTGATGTCTGTCTGACCTGTGATGTCTGACCTGTGATATCTGATCTGTGATGTCTGTCTGACCTGTGATGTCTGACCTGTGATGTCTGACCTCTAATCTCTGTCTGACCTGTGATGTCTGACCTGTGATGTCTGACCTGTGATGTCTGACCTGTGATATCTGTCTGACCTGTGATGTCTGACCTGTGATGTCTGACCTGTGATGTCTGTCTGACCTGTGATGTCTGACTTGTGATGTCTGTCTGACCTGTGATGTCTGACCTGTGATGTCTGTCTGACCTGTGATGTCTGTCTGACCTGTGATGTCTGACCTGTAATGTCTGTCTGACCTGTGATGTCTGACCTGTAATGTCTGTCTGACCTGTGATGTCTGTCTGACCTGTGATGTCTGACCTGTAATGTCTGTCTGACCTGTGATGTCTGACCTGTGATTTCTGTCTGACCTGTGATGTCTGACCTGTGATGTCTTACCTGTAATGTCTGTCTGACCTGTGATGTCTGACCTGTAATGTCTGTCTGACCTGTGATGTCTGACCTGTGATGTCTGACCTGTGATGTCTGACCTGTAATGTCTGTCTGACCTGTGATGTCTGACCTGTGATGTCTGACCTGTGATGTCTGTCTGACCTGTAATGTCTGACCTGTAATGTCTTTCTGACCTGTGATGCCTGACCTGTGATGTCTTTCTGACCTGTGATGTCTGACCTGTAATGTCTGTCTGACCTGTGATGTCTGACCTGTAATGTCTGCCTGACCTGTGATGTCTGACCTGTGATGTCTGTCTGACCTGTGATGTCTGACCTGTAATGTCTGTCTGACCTGTGATGTCTGACCTGTAATGTCTGTCTGACCTGTAATGTCTGTCTGACCTGTGATGTCTGACCTGTGATGTCTGACCTGTAATGGCTGTCTGACCTGTGATGTCTGACTTGTGATGTCTGTCTCACCTGCGACTCTGGTCTGATGCATGACGCCGGTGTCATCTCCGGTGCCTGTTGTAACCGTGCTGTCTGAGGCCTGGCAAGTTCTTCGTGTCCTGACGACAAACAGGAGACCAGGAGCAGAACAGCTGGACATTTAGCATTCACACACCATGGCCAAAAATTAATGTTTTCCACAACAAAACAGGTAAAGTTCAGCATTCACACCCCATGGCCAAAACGCTCTCCACAACAAGACAGGTAAAATTCGGCATTCACACCCCATGGCCAAAACGTTCTCCACAACAAGACAGATAACATTCAGCATTCACACCCCATGGCCAAAACGTTCTCCACAACAAGACAGATAACATTCAGCATTCACACACCATGGCCAAAACGTTCTACACAACAAGACAGGTAAAATGCATCATTCACACACCATGGCCAAAACGTTCTACGCAACAAGACAGGTAAAATTCAGCATTCACACACCATGGCCAAAACGTTCCCCACAACAAGACAGGTAAAATCCAGCATTCACATACCATGGCCACAACGTTCTACACAACAAATGAATTTACAATGTCTACATTTTCAGAAGACAAAATACCAAAGAGGTTTTCAGTTTGGCCGAAAAAGGACTTCAAGCAGAACAATCGTTTCTAAATTTATTATACTCTGGGCATTTAAAAGCGAAGTGCTCCTCGTCTTCAATTTTTTGGAGCAGGATGGACACATCAAATCACTGTCCGCATGCATGAACCATATTTTTCTTACCAGGCTTCTTGTTCGAAACTGAGCGAACACATCTCTAAACCGCTTACAATAAATGGATGTGAGATAGTTCTCAGCTTGAAGATAACGATAACGATAACGATAATTTATTCAAGAAAGGCCACAGCCCCATTTGAAGGGGGTATTGACAAATAACGATTAACAACACATTAATATACAAGCACATATAATCAAACTTCAAGTCAGATAGCTCCTCCTCTTGAAGGATTTATACAAATATGATGCTAGATCACCAACAACATTCTCATTTCTTGACGACAAAAGCAAGATAAGCCTAAAAAATGATGGACGTCGATAATATTTCAAAGGAATATATTTTTGTCTTAAATCTGTAAGCAAAGGACAAACAAATAGAAAATGAAGTTCGTTCTCAGGGGCAGACTTGCATAATGGACATAAAACATCTAATTCTGTATGAACATTTGTAACGTTGCCTGTGTACAGCAATATCAGATACACCGAATCTAAACTTAGTTAGTGCAGATCTGACAAAACTATTAATATTCATCGACAAATAAGGTTCCGCTTCCATTACTTGATTTGTCTTTAGAAATCGAAACAAAGAAAATCTCTCACTGTTTTTAATATGACTATTCCAGTCTTGCAAGTTACAATCAATTATTCTCTGCTTAAAACAAGCCAAAAATGTTTTAACACATCCAACACTCTGTTCTAACCAAACAAACGAAAACCCATAACTACAAAGACATTTACGAATAGAAGTTGCCCAAGTTGATTTGCCTCTAGAATCTAAATCAAACAATACTTTGTATGCTTTTGCAGGTAATCTGTGTTCTCCCATACGTACGATCTTAAGCCAATAACTAATACATTTCACATATGAATTTACATAAATGGGATATCTTCCAAGCTCACCATAAACCAAATCATTAGGGGTTCGTCTATCCACATGCAAAAAACGCTTCATAGCAAATAGATGTAATTTTTCGATTTCATGTCCTTTATCCAATCCCCAAATCTCGGCGCCATACTGTACAATAGGCTGCACTTGGGCATCAAACAGTTTAAAAAATAATTTAACCGAAACACTTTCAAATTTATAAAGCAAACTTAAAATAGCTATGACAGCACGCTTTCCTCTGTTAACAAGATCATGACAGGCAAACGTAAAGCTAAGTTTTGTTGAAAAATATATGCCCAAGTACTTATAAGCATTTACTACCGACATTTGCGAACTTCCATAGAACCATCTTTCACGTGATGCTAAGTATCCACCCTTTCGAAAAACTATAATGTTTGATTTACCCATGTTTACTTTCAAATCCAGTCTAGATGATGCAGAATGCAAATTATTCAATTGATTTTGTAATCCTACGACAGTTTCAGAGAGCAAAACGATATCATCTGCAAATAACAATATAAACAATTCAATCAAGTCAAAAGTGACACCGTGTCTTCCCTTCTCAATAATGTCTTGTGCTAATTCATTAATATACAATGAAAATAATACTGGGCTGCAGACATCCCCTGTTTAACACCCTGAGTACATCTGATATAGTCACTAAATTTTGCCCCACATCTTATCATAGCTTTAACATCTTTGTACATGCATTTTACACAATTATATAATTTACCTTTGATTCCATTTTTTGTAAGTATCGGCCACAAAAATTTTCTTGAAATGGAGTCAAAGGCCTTTTCAAAGTCTACAAAGGCAACATATAGCTTACGGTTATTAGAAAATTGTTTCTGGACAGCTGCTAACAGAGTAAACATATGATCAATTGTACAAAAGTTTTTCTTGAACACCTGTTATATTATTTACTTCAATCCATTCTGACAATCTCTTGTTAATAATAGAACCAAATACTTTACTTGCAACATCAGCAAGGAATTCCTCTGTAATTGTTAGGGTCATTCGTATTACCTTTTTTAAAGAGAGGAGAATAAATGATTTGTGCCAATCTTCAGGATAAATTCCATTGTCAAACAAATTATTAAACAATTTAACCAGAAAATCAGTTCCAACATTACCAACATTTTTTAAAAAACTCACAAATCAGCCATCTGGACCAGCTGCCTTTCCATTTTTTAGCTTTCTTATCGCAGCAACAACTTCAGTTTTGCTTATAGGACGATCATAATATTCTATATATCCGTTGTCGCATATCATATCATTTTCTAGAATTTCAGTTTCTGTAATAGAATCCTTATTCTAGCACATGCTTAAAATGCTTATACCATTCATCCAACGTGATTTTGTTTTGATTATATACTCGCTTTTGAAATACTGTACGTACATTTCTCCAGAACTCTTGCTGACTATCAATACTTCTGATCACTTTTTCAAACAGTAAATCGTTGTGTTGTTTCTTCTTTCTTTGTAGTAAATTTTTATATTCACGTCGAGCTACACAGTATAGATGTCGGACATCTTTATCTAACGTGTTGCAAAATGTTCGTAACAATTTTCGCGCATTTTGTCTTTCAATTTTACATTCGGCATCAAACCAATCATTCTGTCGTTTGACTCTGTTTACACAAACTTTACGTTTCATACCCTCAGCAGCTGTTTTTACAGAACTGTTAAACAAGTTAAGTGCATCATTTACATTTACATCAACTAAATCCATAGCACGAAATAACTGTACTTTGATTTCCTGTGAGTTCATTGTGTCTATGAAATTCAAGGCATAATCCTTATCCCACACGAACTTTTCAATATACTCTCTCCTTTTTTCATTTTCATTCACACCCACATTTGTTCCTAGAACATTTACGCTAAGTTCCAAAGGCATATTATCAGATTCCAATCGTTTCGTTCACACACAATTTACAAGAAGAGTTTATAAAGTCAAAAAGTTCACATGATGCTATAAAGTAATCATTCACACTACAACCTGATTCACACACATATGTAAAGTGACCACTGATGTCACTCGAACAAAGACCATTAAGAATGTACAGACCCAAAGCATTACACATGTTTAGCAGACGTTTACCATATTCATTCAATACCTTGTCTTGAGACTGTCGCTTAACTTTAGACGAATCAAATTTGTCAAACCATGAAAACGTTTTAAAATTGTCATCACATTCTGGAGATATGTCTGCTGTTCGACCGTTAAAGTCACCACATATCAATATTGACATCTTATCACTGAAACATAAATTATTTACAATACAGTCCTCAATTTGACTGATCCCATTATCAACGTTTAACACAGAATAATATGGTGATTTCTCGGGTGGAACATATGTACATAAATATAAGATATCATTTGATAGGCAGAACAATTTTTATCAAGGACAAATAATAACACATTATCATAATGAACAACAACTTGTTTCACATATTTCACAAGACTATTCCTGATTAAACATATTACTCCCCTGATCTCCTTCCTCGCTCAGTAAACCGTAAAGCAGGCTTTACAAACACAGTATGGTCGCTAAACACAGTAGACTGAAAATCATTAACAAAGACTCAACAAGACAGACAAAATCAAAAGATGACACATAATCAATAATTCAATATTAGAAAGCTTCGACAATATACCGCCTATGTTCCAATGGAGGAAAGAATAGTTTTTAATAACGGCGTATTTACTGTAACTGGTGTGGTTACAGTGGTTGGCATGACCGTAGTGGTTGGTGAATTAATGTTTATTTGTGGATCATAAGCCTTATCAGTCATTACAAGCTGTACAACTGAAACACAATCATCACAAGCACGCACATTTTTATTGGCACATTCCTCACTTAAAGTATGTACACCAACTTCGGAGGGAACGCTTTCGGTCGATATTGGAGATGAATTGCTCTTATTTCCGTTTTGATTATGTACATAAACATTGGAGCAGAGACATTCATTCGATGATGAAATCAAAGCATTTTCATTCACACGTTCATTCACTCTACAAAATAAGCATTTATTCAATGAAGAAGATATTTGTTCTCAGCCAATTTTTCATTACACACATAAACTTTAGAAGACAAACAAGCATTAAACACGACAGGAAAAACACTTTCATTCACGCTTTCATTAGTGCCTGATCCAAATTCGATGTGTTGTCAAGTATACATTTATCGGCCACCGTGAAAGCATCTGAATGTGTTCGTTTGAACGACGCACTGCACGGGCAGTATCTGTCGTGAACTTCACAGCCAACACGGGACGTTGACACAACTGTGTCACCCCCCCAATCCGAACTGCACGTGCTGTGTCGTCTTTCCCTTCTCCTGTATACGGTGTTACACTTGCTTCTGTACCCTCCGCTTTTTATTTAGGTACTGATTTGATGGATTAAATTGTTTTGGTATTTCACTTACAGGCCGGCCAGACCTCTAGGTAGACAGTTTCAGATTACTGTCTTGGTCAAGGTAATATTTTTTGCCTTCAATCACCAGGTGATCAAAGATCATTGATACCTTTTTATTTTCTTTTTTTGCGTCTTTCAGATGAGGGACAAGTTTTTTACGAATTTCTCTCACTCGCTGGGAGAGATCTTCACCCACAAATACACTTGTACCACGTAGCTTGTGCCTGGCACCCAGTATTGATTCCTTATCCTTAAAAAAGGTACAGCAACCAATGATTGGAGAATCATGTTTCGCATTCAATCTGTGGAGCCTGTCAAATTGTACGTCTCTCGCCA
>JAFLJL010002992.1:5000-11573 GCA_018398815.1 Conus ventricosus
CGCTATCACCACCAGTCCCTTCAATACCTAGGGTGGAGGTCGGAGCACCCGCTTGAACTGACAGTTTCTCCTCCATCTTAATTAAACTGTCCTCCACCTCTGCCGTTATTCGTGGAGATGCCAAAGATCAGGGTTGGTCCGCTCCTGGACGTCGTCATATCTGTCTCCAAAACCATTCTACAAGGACCAGTGCGAGGAGGCAGAAGGAGAGGAAGACAGAGAACGAGAAGGGAGGACAACATCAGTGCATGGACTGGCCTCACACTCAGCAACTACCTGAGAGCGTCTGAGAACCGGGAGGAGTGGAGGAAGCTGGTTGCGAAGTCTTCTGTGACGCCCCAACGTTCTTCAAGATTCCGAGCTGAGTGATTGATGATAGGGCGGCCCAGCAATATGCGCTGCACTGATCCAAACGTTTTGCTATCTACACCAGTCCCAGATAGTGGCATGTGTGAATGCGTCGAGACGTTTAGAGTGGCCGGTTCCCATGTGCTTAATGGGGCTGGTACTATGGTGGTAATATTTGGCAGCCCATCAGCCTGACATGCTTGTTTGGGTTTCTTCTCTCTCCTTTTACTCTTTACCTTGTCAACGCTAACAAGATCTGCATCTAATTCCAAATAGTTGATGCGAAATGTTTGTTCAATTCTGTGGGAAGCTACCGACCTCCAGTTGTAATTTCCTTCGCAAACACAACCCCACGCAGGTAATCAGTTTGGCATCTGCAGCGCTGACTACATCATGATCATTCATGCAGATACAAGCAGGCTTAGTATTCTTATTTTCAACCCACATCGCAGTTCTGCTTTGCTCTTGGTCCAAATCTCTACAAGCTTTCTTTGGTTCCTCTTTCACGTCTTTTTCAGGATAACGATAATGAAGAGGCCTGTATTTACAGCTGGGAAGCTCGCAACCATTGTCCCCAAGAGCTTGGGCACGTTCTGTCAACACCTTCCACCCCCGCCCCTCCCCCCCCCCTCCGCCCTCCCCCCCTCCAACCCCCCCTCCCCCCCCCCCCCCCCCCCCCCCCATGTGTGTCACTCATACCTACCCGCACTATCGAGAGCAGAGAGTTAGAGAGACTAGAATCGTCACCTGTGCAGGATACCTATCCCTGATCCTGGAAAGGATAAAGAGTACATAACCCACGTAGATCTTGTGTGGCTTATTTCCCTTCCTTTCCTCGGGAAGGTGTGGCTGAACACCCCCCCAAAAAAAAAATTCATGCGCCAAGGCCTAGCTTCAGAAGTCGAGTATTTATAGACTAACGCAAATAGATTGCTTTCAGAACTTGCATTGTATTAAATATTGATTCTCCTCGTTTTCTTTCCTATGTCCATCAAGGCACACGCCAAGTGGTTCCAACCAGACATTAAAATCAGAGGAATGAGACTAGTTGGGAGCTTCCAGCTGGCGCACATAGAGGGTCACGGGTGAGTTGCAAAGGCCTGAAATGTGATGTCAACTAAGGGGAAGGTCATGTATTTTTTTAAAGATTGATGTGATGTCCTCGGTGGAAATGCGCCCAAAACAATGGAAATGATTGGCGTGGAGCTAGTTCTTTTGATCAATGATCAGTTTAACATCAAACGCTGACTCAACTGATGGTAGACTCAAAATGCCCACATAGAGGGTATAGTGTTTCAGTGCACAGTCCCATGAGGTGTATGGCCTGTAGTGTATGTTTTCGTTCTCGCCGAGGTAGTCATCATTCGGTTGGAACTCCACAGGCTGTTCTGGGCTGACGGCACACGGAGCGAGGGACTGTGAAATGAATGTCACGTGCATGATATGAGAGAAGCGGACTGCACAGCGCCATTGAAGTGAAGAACTAACAGCGAAGCTGTTGACATCGAGCGTGTGTGTGTGCGTACGTGACAGTGACAGACTGATTCGGCAGACCCAATAGCAACAGAGCACGTGCACGCGCGCGCGCGCGAAAGAGAGAGAGAGAGAGAGAGAGAGAGAGAGGGGAAAGAGAAGAGAGAGAGAGGAGAGAGAGAGAGAGAGAGAGAGAAAGAAAGGAGAGAGAGAGACGGAGAGGGTGAGTGAGAGAGAGAAAGGGGGAGGAGGCAGAGGATGTGCATGTTGAGGGGGAGGGGGAGGGAGTTAGGAAGTGGCATGAAACAAAACATTGAGGTTTTTTTTTTTTTTTTTTAAACTAGAATTGATTTTTTGATGGAGAGAGAGAGAGACAGAGATGGAAAGAGAGAGAGAGGGGGGGGGGAGAAAGAGAAAGAGAGACAAAGAAAAAGACAGAGAGAGAGAAAAAGAGAGGGAGAGAGAGAGAAAGAGAGAGAGAGAGAGAGAGAGAGAGAGAGAGAAAAAGAGAGAGAGAAGAGAGAGAGAGAGGAGGATTCGCGTGCGTTGAGGTGGACGGGGGAGGGGAGGTTAGGAAGTGGTTTGAAACAAAACATTGAGTTTTTCTACTGGAATTATTATTATTATTTTTTTTTTTTGGATCCTGTGATGGAATCCGCCCACGTTCACGCTGAGTACTGGTCAGAGCAGCAACAGCAGCAGCAGCAGAAAACAGCAGCAGCAACAGCAGGAGCTGGAAGAGGCGCACGGGGTTTGTTGGCAATCACATCTCTGTTGTCTCCGAGGTGAATAAGTGTGGGCACTGCGCCACAGGATTCTTGTCAGAGAGATAGAGAGAGAGAGAGGGGGGGGGGGTTGGGGAGGAGGGAGAAGGGGGTGTGGGAGGGAGGGAGAGCGAGAGAGAAAAGGGGAAAGGGGGAAGGGAGAGAGGGAGGAAGAGAGAGAGAGAGAGTGTTGACAGGAGAGAGAGAGAACTGGGGGGGGGTGAAGTACAAGACTTAAACAGATCGAAATTCCACGTCTTACAGGAGAGAGAGAGAGAGAGAGAGAGGGGAAGAGAGAGAGAGAGAGAGAGAGAGAGAGTGAGAGGGAGAGAGAGAGAGAGAGAGAAATGAATGAAGGAAGGAAGAACGGAGAACACACAGATCCCTCCACAAACGCATAATTATATCTATTAAACCGGCGCGCGCACACGACACACAACACACACACACACACACACACAGGAGCAACACACACACCCCGCGCGCTCCCCGCGCGCACGCACGCACGCACGCACGCACGCACGAACGCACGCACGCACGCACACACACACACACACACACATATGCACAAGAGAGAGAGAGAGAAAACTGACAGACAGACAACAGACAGACAGACAACAGACAGACTGACATCACCAGCATCCATCCATTCAGCCATCCAGCCACCCACCAGCAGATACAGGGAGAGACAGACCAGAGAGGAGGAAAGCGAGATGGGAAAAGCGTGGGAGTGGAAAGAGAAAGAAGTTAAGTCAAATACATGAGCTACACTCCCCAGAGTGAGGGAGAGAGCCTACAGGCAAGAGCTAGAGAAAGAGAGAGAGAAGAGAGAGGAGAGAGAGAGAGAGAAGAGAGAGAAGAGAGAGAGAGAGAAGAGAGAGAAGGGAGGTGGGGTGGAGTGAAGATGGGAAAGAAGAGGAGGAAGAGAAAGGCGTCAAATGGATGAGCTTCAAGCCCCAAAAGTGCAAGAGCCTTTTCCACTTGATGGAAACGGCTTGCAGCTCCCGCGTTAAAAGGATGCTGCTATCATTCATTCCCCGCCAGCATGTTGTTGCTGTTCGGGGCTGCTGTTCCTGTATGGAGAGTCGGGGGGGGGGGGGGGGGGGGGGGGGGGGGGGGGGGGGGGGGGGGGGGGGGGGGGGGGGGGGAGGAAAAGGGAGAGGAAGAGGGGGGGGGGAGTTGGTTAGGGAGCGAAGGTGGTGGTTGTTCCTCCGGAGTGTAAAATGGTGTTGTGTGTGGCGGCGGTCCATTTTTGGCATTTGCGCGAGTATCTCCGCCTGTCATTCCTGTTCGGGATTGCCCCACTGGTTTTCAGCTGTATTCTTCTGTCTGTCTGATGTTTTCTCTCTCTCTTTCCCTCTTTTCCCTTTGTTCTTCTCTCTGTCCTCTGTCCTCTATCTCTTTCTCTCTCTCTTTCTCTCTCTTCTCTCTCTCTCTCCTCCTCTCTCTCTCTCATCCCCTTCTCTCTCTTCTCTCTCACTCTCTCTCTCCTCTCTCCAGGTGAAGAAAAATAGAAAAACACAGACACCTGTCTCTTTTTCTTTCTCCACACAGACGCGTACATCTCTCGATGTAAAAGACTAGGGGGGGAAATGCATACACCTGCCCAGCCTCTCCTCTCTCTCTCCACTCTCTCTCGACTCTCTCTCTCTCTCCCTCTCTCTCTCCTCTCTCCTCTCTCTCCCCTCTCTCTCTCTCTGTGGTCACTGTCGTCTGTCTGTCTGTCTTCGTGTCTCTCCTCATCTCTCTCTCTCTCTCTCCTCTCCTCCTCTCTCTCTCTCTCTCTCTCTCTTCTCTCCTCTCTCTCTCTCTACATACCGTCAATGAAAATGAACAGGCAACTCAATTGTGTACGACAATTTTATATTGGAGTATCGGATATCTTAAATCGTCCATTTTTTCGTTATAGGCAACATGTAATCTGAATCTTACTTCCTGCAAAACGCAATGCGAAAATGAAGTTCCTTTGTATTGCAGTGCTCTGCCTTGAAGTGGTCTTAGCATGATTTCATTCCTCCTGGATACTTTGGGCACAGCTTCGTCCGGTTAATGCTCCTTTTACTCATGACGTGTGCTAACGGGACGTTATTCCAAAACTTTGCCTTTACCTTACACATAGCTTTGAAAAATCCGGAGCAATAGGTGTTCTTGATCTTGCGCTGTTTTTTTTTGTTTGTCAATAATGAGTGGTATGTAGCATGTTTGTCCATGTCTAATGCGCTCCCTTCCATAAGGGGCCATAGCCTAATCATGAATAAATCATCCTGTCCATCCCTGCCCCTCTCTCTCTCTCTCCTCATCATCTCTCTCTCCATCTCAATCTCTCCTCTCATCTCTCTCTCCTCTCTCTCTTCTCTCTCTCTCTCTCTCTCCCCCCCCCCCCCTTTTTTTCTTTATCTTCATGACAACCATCTTTGTAATGAAGAGCGACTTTTTTCTTGTTGTTGTTGTTGTTGTTGTTGTTGTTTTGTTGTCAGTCATCACAGAGCTGTAGTATTGTAAGCTGCAATTTTCCTGTTCATGCATCAATGCGTTTATTCATTCATATTTGGTATGCGTCCTCTCCGTCGAGACCGCAGAGGCCACAATTCTCACTGCCGTCCTGCTCGTCCACTCAACCAACACAACATCCACTCCTGAATTTTGTCCGGTCCGCAGTCCCCTCTTCCAGCCGTTCCCCGCGAAGAAAGCAATCCGTATCTGGTCGCCCGAAAGCGTCCCACTAAGAGATCCCGCTGCTGCCGGCGACGAGTCACGTGTATGGTACTCCGAGTCAACACCTTCTGATCCAACATAATCAGGAATTTTAAGCCTCCGACCGCTGCGACGTAACGCTTTTTGTCGCAGAACGAGCGGAGTGTGCTTGCCCCCTACCAGATGGCGCTAACCAAATCCACCCAACGACAGTCCCCCTACCGATGGGGCCCACCATACGTCCACCCAACGATAATCCCCCTACAGCATAGGCGCTACCATATCCACCCCAACGACAATTCCTCTACCGATGCGCCACCATATTTCCACCCCAACCGGTTCCCCTACCGCATGGCGCCACCATATCCACCCAACGACAATTCCCCTACCAGACCGCCAACCATATCCACCCAACGACAATGCCCTACCCTACACGGCGCCACCATATCCCACCCAACGACAATTCCCCCTACCAGAAAACGCGCCACCATATCCCACCCAACGACAATCCCCTACCAATGGCGCCACCATATCCAACCCAACGACAATCCCCCTACCAGATGGCCGCCACCATATCCACCCAGCACAATCCCCCTACCAGACGGCGCACCATATCCACCCAACGACAATTCCCCTACCTGACCGCCACCATATCCACCAAACGACAATTCCCCTACCAGAACGGCGCCACCATATCCACCCAACACAAGGTTCCCCTACAACGCGTCCACCATAATCCACCAACGACATCCCCCTACCAGACGGGGTCGCAACCATATCCCCACCAGCCAGCGACAATCCCCATGAACGTGGGCGCCACTTAATGACTCTAGACTTGATCACCGTGAAGGCAGGGCGTGTATGGCACACACACACCCACACACACACACACCACACACACACACACACACACCACACACACTCACAGACTAACCAATTTATTTGTCTGATTAACCAAAGGTTGTCTGACAAAAAAAAGCACACACAAAAAAAACACACACACACAAACACACACAACACACGCACACACACGGGCACACACACACGCACGACACACACACACCCACGTACACAACACACAACGCACACACACACACACACACGTGCACGCACGGCACCTCGCACGCATGCACGCACTCACGCACGCACACAACACATTAATACACCACACGCCTGCGTACACACACCTGCGCGCGCGCGCACACACACACACACACACGACACACACCACCACCACGCACCAACGCACACGCACACACACACACATAACACACACACACACACACACACACAC
>JAFLJL010002993.1:0-32990 GCA_018398815.1 Conus ventricosus
AAAGGGGTTCTGGCTCACCCGGTCTCAACCAGTTTCGACCGGGGTGACTCCAGAATGCCCCTTTTATAGTTCTCTGACAAGTAAGACTTCAATAACCAAAAAATAACGACCCTAAAAACAAACATACTGTGTAGGATTATCCGTTTTCAATACTAATTTACTAAATTTTTCAGATTTTAGTTTTTGCTTAACCCTGTGTTTTTTCCCCTGATCTTTTTCAATAACATCATTTCGCGCAAACATTCATCAAATGAGTCTCTGTCTTTCATGTGAAATAAAACTACAGTCTTTAACTGTTCTCTAAAGTCTTTTAAAACTGAGTTATATTTTTGACATAAAATCCACACACTTATCCCATCATGTCTTCCGCTGAAAGCCAGTTTTGAAAAAGAAATTTCTTTTTTAACTATGTTTTTTTTCTCCCGAACAGTCATCTATAATAAATAGCGTTCTGCTTTTCCTTCAAACGCTCTATAAAAGTATTCTAAACACTCACTTAATTTTTTGCTAGGATTAACTAAATATATGTCATCATCCCCCCATAAAAACCTTCTATTATGATATGCTTGTTCCGTTAAAAAGCTTTGGGACAGAAAATCACAATATGATCAAACTTATAGCGAAAAAACTGTTTGTAATAGGTCTAGGACAAATATTGTTTTTCCACAACCAGTCTGCCACAAATCAATGAACAATGAGAGTTTTTTGTCATAAAGTTTAACTGCTCCATAGTTTATAACAGAATTTAATCAAATCCAGTTATTATGTTTATCATACTCTCTGTCAAAACTTGTTCAGTATAATAAAACCCTAAAAGGGCCTAAATGTGTAAGATTAATCCAATTCAGTTCTGTAAGATTGTTTCTATTTAAGTCAACATTGATTTTTTGCTTTTTTGTTTATAACCTTAATATCCTCACCATTGTGAAGAACGACGATGGTAACTTTAAGGCTTTAACGTCTAAGTTTTGGCCAGCTAATATTAATTCCTTTTTAAAAGGACGTCACTAACGCCCACAACCCCATCCTCTCCACATCTTTAAGACAGAAATTTCAAATATTATTGTGAACGTGTCTCCAAAATTTTCTGCTTGGAAAGAACTGTAATTTGTAGAAGCTTCCTTTAAAACCTTTTTTCTTTTCTGTGTAGGATGTACTGGTTTTTTTCCCATAACGGCGTTATTTTCAATCTCTTTTCCGACTAATTTTCCCTCCGGCATAAGACTTACATGTAAAGGGCCAGTTGAATGCTTTTCTGAAACTTTTTTGACGGCTAAAAAATGTAAATGGGCTTATGAATTCAAATTTTATGTCCCATTCTAAATATGGTCTAAGTGCCATTTGCTATCAGGGTTTTTGAACTATTTTATATTCATACGGCCAGCATTATTCGCTTCTACATTTCGCAAATTGTTCTAGTTTAGGAAACTTTTTGCTGTCACCTACTTCTTTACGTTATAATCACCATCTTTAGTGTACTCAAAACCATAAAAAACGCCTATCTCACCCATTCTGTTCAAAGTCCGCAAAGTCGCAAGGTCTTTTAATTTTAAAGTTATACCCTCACAGGCGCTAATGTAACTCCGATTCTTCTGGCCCACGCGACATTATTTTTTAGAACAACTAATTATTTTATTTCTAAAACAATGTGTAGGTTATCACATTTCACAAACTTTCCCCGCTTTGTCTTTGATTTTTATATTAAATGATCCAAACCCCCCCACAAACTAATCTTTAAAATGTAAATTAGGGAATTGTATAATTTCATAATCGCAATATGCAGCTTTCCCTGACGGAAGAGCTCTTAAAACAGTTGAGGGCCTTCCATCATATAAGTTTCATCAGTGCTCAGCTCGTCCAAATGAACATAGAGTAATGAATGTAATGCAAGATCGAGCGGATTTCCTCCCTCAAACGTAGTTTTGTCTGGCGCAACTCTAAAACTATGAATGGGTCGATTGGTAGTTGTAAAGCCTAACTTTTTTAGCTAGCTCTTTATCAAAATAGTAACCTACTTCTTCTTCAGGCTTAAAGGTCAACATTGTTTTCAGATTCGCATTGTTAAGTTTGAGAGTAATGTCAAGTTACTCATTGCTTCTTTTAGTGAGCAAAACCCGTAATAACCATCAGGTATGGTTTAACTGGCTAACTAATTGTCCTCTATTATTAACTTTTTTAATCTTATTATTCTCCTTGGATTCACTTATATTAAACCATACGACTTTGTAAAATATTTCATGGAGTGCGACCGTTTTGGTTCCGCAATCGTTATCAATAGCATGTTCTAAAAACGAAGGACGGCCTTGAGTTGTTATTGTTACAAACATTTTTTAAACGAAATAAAAATGACTGCATATAAATATACGGGATGCAAAATATTCTGTTGGGCCGCACTACAATCTTAAAAATATAACAACTGATACTCTTGACATTTCTGTGACTCAGCCGGGACGCCTTTCAAGTAAAGGTTAGTACTCCATTGAATAGCTATCTTAACCCTCCTATTAAAACGACCGCATCCCGAAAGCGTGGTTTAGTCATCCGATGCAGTTTTTTTCAGAACCAGTTAAACTTTGCTGTGTTTTGTGCATCAACTGGGTGTGGAGTGTCGTATGCTGATCATTTAAATCATCTGATCCTTTGGTGGGGTCAGTGTACAGATTTCATTTCTACTACACCTTCAGACGTATTTTGACTGAACTGCAAGCACCATTGCCAAATGACAAACCGTTTAATCCATTCAGCAACAGATAGACATGAAGGCTTTTGAAAGGATCTGTAACGAATTCAATATTAATGTTAAGGAAGACTTTAGACAAAAGTTGGATCTTAATCATGGCTTAGGCCCCCCTTATTTTTGGGGCGTGCACAGAAAGTATAACTATGACTGGAATCCTCCTTACAAATCTTTTTTCTTTCTCTTCAGGCACAGGTGTTCACCTCGGGTCCATAGAGCAAGAGCATAAAACAGCATGGACAACATTTATATTAGACACTTCTAAGGGCCTAACTAGAGCGGGAATAGAACGAATAAACGACTCTGTTCGTACTTACGTTTGGTGTTTGCTAGGTTCGCAAGCACAAACGAGATCGAGCATAACAGATCCTTCTACTGGTTTTGATGCACAAAAACAATACTTAGCAAATTTAGAGGACGCCATTAATTCTACAGTTGATTTACCTTCAAGTATAAAAAGGTACCAAAATGTTTTACAATACACAAGATCGAAAGTAGACTTTGCTGTTGGCACTGGTTTATACATACTGCCTTTCTGACCTCAGACTCCAGATAGGCACAATAATAAACTACAATAATGAAATCCTTGTGGCAGGCGATGAACAGAAGGTCGGAAAAAACGAAATAAATTCTGAGCCAGTAATATTGCAAACAATAAAAAAACACCCAAGAATAAGCCATCCAATC
The DNA here is from genome assembly GCA_018398815.1 of Conus ventricosus. NCBI lineage: Eukaryota > Metazoa > Mollusca > Gastropoda > Neogastropoda > Conidae > Conus > Conus ventricosus. The sequence continues at coordinate 3,425 of JAFLJL010002993.1, forward strand.
CCCAAGGCCCAAAGCCCAAAGGCCTTGAAGACGCGAGCTCTGTTCGCGATGACCATGAATATGAAAAGACAGCACTTGTTCTTGATTAACTGGCCTAGGATTACTTGGTCTTTATCTTACTAAATATTAACCCAACTATTAAGAGAACTAATGCCCATAAGTGCTCGGCCATAAAGCCAACTACTTTGCCAGCAGTAGACAAAAGCCAGCTAACGACACCTCCAAATATACCTGTAAAGCATCCACAGCTTTACCGGCTAATTTTTTTAATAAACTTGCAAGATGATCAAGCTGTTTTTTCCCCATGATTTATCAGGTGGAGGCGATGGCAGCGGAGGCACCAGCCCAGCACCGCCACCGCCCGTAATAGCCATCACCAGTGTACTTATTGCAAATCCTAAAGCTGTTATAACGCTTGCTAATGTGACTCCTTGCTCTCTAAATAGTGTTCTTATTCGTTCTGCTAGCGTTGTGTCTTCATATAAAATTCTTTGGATAGTTTCTGTTATTCTGCTCACTTGAGTTCGCAATTGTTCTCGGTTAGTAGACAACACTTCTAGTCTTGCTGATCTTTCTTGCTCAAGATCTTTTAGTCTTTGTTTTATTCTTTCTTTAATATCATGCCTAAGTTGGCGTCATCAGCCTCAACGAGTTTTTCTTTTTCTCTTTTTATATGCTCATCTATTTCACCCAGTTTTGCTAAATTGTTTGTTAATTCGCCTCTAATGGTTCTCAAAGCATGATCAAGGGCCGTTATTTCTAGCATGGGTAGCGGTGAGTCGTGTATAGTTTTTAATGCTGTTTCTTCTGAAAAACTGGTTTCTGCTTCTATTATTTCGTCTGCTGCTTGACTTAAATCTTTAAGTTCCATGTTTTGTATTGGTTAGCTGTTGGGAGATCTTGTGGGTGTGTTTTGAAGTTTAGAAACTGCCTCCGCCCTTAATTTTGGTCTAACAAGACCCAAGGCGATTTTGATCTTTTACACTGAGTCTTTGTATAATTGTACTCTTGGCTAAAAACTTTGATGGGTCTGGTTTAGTTGTAAGCCGAACAGATTCTCCTTGATCGATTTTCAAATACAAATGGCCATCATCTTTTTCTTCAAAATCATTTGGGTCTATAAATTCAGGAGGTTCTTGACCTAAACTTTGGTAAAATGATCGGGCCCTACTTCAGTTAATTCACGCCGCAATGAGGGCGCTGAGCGATGTTCTGTTAATTCACGCCGCAATGAGTGCAATGAGCGACGCTGTGTCAAAGGAGTCATTTCACTCACGTCGTCTCCAGGATCAAAACATCTAATCTTCTTCACCTTCAATTCCTGCCATGTTTTTAAATAATTAACTTTTTATTTTGTTTTATAAAAATGTCGCAAGCATATGGTTCAATTCTTAACCCGCATAGAAGCCTGAAAGAGCCCTGGGGCGTGAAGGGAATAAACAGAATATTATTGTTCCAAATAATCCATTACTATTGATGCAGATCAAATTCTTACTGTCAAATTTTCCAGACCTAGGAGCAGATGAAGTGATTGTCCCAGGCTCTACGCGACTTACTTTCAAAATAAAACTCGATTCAACAGACCCCAAAAGGACAGTTGTCCAGAATCTGGGACGGGCAATCGTTAAGAAAATTTCTATAAAACTTGAGGGGCAAGAAATATTTTCTTTACATAATGCAGACCATTTTTAACCTATTGTGATCTATGGCTAACCGAGAATGAAAGGAATGATCTTGCGTTTCAAGGAATCGAAAATAATGAAGCACTAAAACACAGAATAGGCGCCGCAGATGCTAAAGAAGGCAAAAAGTATGTAGCTGTAAGTTATGCGTATGGAAATCGCTTTTCCATCCCTGGATTTTGAGTTGTTAAGTGCGCATGCGCCATACTTTAAAGGGGGCATTAAAAGACAGATTGTCATATGAACTAACTTTTAATGAATACAAACGTTTTATTAAATCTGAAGTAGACACCGCAGCAAAGTACAGCATTCTGACATCGCGTTAGAGTTTGACATTGTTCGCAACCCTGATTTAGCAAGGCTGATTGAGCATCAATATAAGGAAAAATAGCAATATATTACGAAAGAGTGGATCACCATTCTACACATCCTAAAAGCAGGGCAGACACTATATGGAATTTCAGTTTTAGTGTCTCAGTAAAATCAGTCAAAGGTATTTTATTGCTGTGCGAAGATGAAGAACCATTTGATAGACAACTGAAAAGTTTATTAATCCAAAAATAACGAAAGTGCAATGTACAATTGAGGGTAGTCCTAACCAAATCTACGCTAGCGGGCTTAAACCTTATCAGCATTTTGACGAAATAAGAAAATTGTTCGGAGGTGGGAGGCATAGAAATCCAACAGTAGTCCTTGTGTCTAAAGATCTTCATCTTCATGATGTTAGGCTTGATGATTATTTAACAACAAAATACGGCTTATGGATTGACCTAAGGGCAACAGAGGATAATCAGTTGCATGGAAGTGGGAGAACTGTTAGAGAAGTAATAAACATTCAAATTGACAAAGAAAAAGATGACGATAAACCGCTTAATGCGCAATTTGTTTTTAATATATGATTCACAGCTGAATATTGAAGGTAACAGATTAAAAAAAATAGAATGCTAAATTATTTTTTATTTTTAAAAACAGCATGTCTGTTCACGTTTATCCAAAAGCGCCTATGGAGTCGCCAAAAGAAGAGATAGTAGAAACCCCTGGCATAAAAACCTTCAGATTAAAAAACATTACACAAATGCAACAAAAACTAGAGCAGGACCTTTCAAAATACAGCAAACCAAACGAAGGTATTCTGCTGCCTGTAATGCTGTTACATATGTTAATACTGGAGCTTCAACTCTAAGTGCTCTATCGGCAGGAACAAGTGTTGGTCTCTTAGCAACAGGTGTTGGTGCACCGCAGCTTTACCTCTAGGTGGTTTGTCTTTAGCTCTCGGTCTGTGTTCATTAGCTGTAAGTGCTGCTAGCAAAAATTAAAAACTAAAACTCCAAAAGCACACGGCTATGGTTCAAACTAATAACAGCTAAACTTAGTTCGTTCAAACTGACAATAAATAAAGCGCTAGTTGACTCAAACATCACGGATGAAGAATTTAATCGTTTACAGGCCGATTTTGATGACTATAAAAGACAAAAGTTTGATCTTCAAAAAAGGCAAGGGCAAGTTTTTTCAACAGCCCGACACCGAGCAGATAAAAAAGGAATGTTTAAAAAAAGTAAACGAAACATTAAACTCTGTTCTAAACAGCTCACATTAACAACATCAAAGGGCGTTTATACTTTAGTTTATGAGTCCAAGCACAAAAAGACCGTCGATATTGATTCTAATTAAGAATTTTTTTTAATTTAAAAAAATATTTTGAGTTAGAAAGAAAGCTCAACATGGATAAGATATATGAAGGACAAGACGAATTGTTTGAAGGAATGCTCGAGGGAGAGCGTTTGTCAAAAGCTTTAAACAATATTAATCTAGAAGTAATTGATCCAACAAACGTACAGGCAAGTGTTGTTCATGCTATTTCTCAAGTTCCAGGTAAACTAACAATAGACCCGCCAGTTAAAGTAATGTTAGCTGTTTTAATCGACTATATAACAATAAATGAAGAAAACCTAGAAGTCTGGGTCGCAACTAAACAGCAGGTTATTCTTTCTCATAATGACTTAACACCTGGTTTGGGCAGACCAACTGCTTACACAGTTTGATGTGGCCGCTGAAGAAGCCAAAATGAGAGGCTTGGTTGGTCAGAGGGCGAAGTCTTGGAGATCAGATTAAAACAGGCTAAGTATGAGCCTATTGTTGGCAAGTCTTACATTTCGCTACCTCCAGCATTAGTCGCAAAAGAGCAGTTCTAAACATAAAGAATTCAGACAACAAATGTTTTATGTGGTGTGTTCTTGCAAGGCTGCATTACGTCCGCAAAAACGCAGAGAGAGTATCCAACTATGAACCTTACATCAATGATCTTAACTTTAGTGGGGTGTCCTTTCCTGTTAGTGTAGATCAAATTGATCAGTTTGAAGAACAAAACAAACCAATAACTGTTAATGTATACACATGGGATGAGGAAACAAATCTACTGCCGATTAAAGTGTCCAAGAACAGTCCAACAATTGGTGATCCAGGCAAAAATCATGTTGACTTACTGCTGATGCTTTCCCCAGCGGGGCTACCGCATTACACATTGATACGAAAAAATGAGTAGACTGTTAGTATATACTACAAAAAAACATTGCAAACAAGAATTCTGTAGAAAATGTTTTAACAAGAATTTCCCAACCCGCTCAAGCCGCGTTTAAAACATATAAAACATTGTAAAAGTTCTGTAGACTGTAATACAGAACTAATTACCACCCCCACCTGGATCAAAAGTTAGTTTTAAGAACTGGAAAACGGCTGCAAAATTCTCCATACGTAGTTTACGCAGACTTCGAGTCGCTTATTGTTCCCTATGAAGGGCCGACGCCACAGAAACTTCCTAAAACAGCCTTTGTGAGTAATCATCAGATTTGTTCATTTGCCTTCATTATTGTTAGGTCGGATGGTGTCCATTCAAAGCCAGAATTATATAGAGGGTCTAATGCTGCAGAATACTTCTTAGAACGCATGCAGCAAGTGCGTAACGCCTGTTCTAATAATCTGAATCTCTCAGACATTATTATGACGCTGAAGACCAAGAACAGTATGACTCAGCCACACATTGTTGGATTTGCGGTTTAGGTCTCTTATCAGACGCAGAGAATCCAACAGTAAGAGACCATGATCACATTAGCGGAAAGTTCAGACAGAGACCATGATCACATTAGCGGAAAGTTCAGAGGAGCAGCGCACAGTAAATGCAATCTTCAACTAAAGTTTGATCCTAAAACATGGAAGCTGCCCATCTTCTTTCATAACTTGCGAGGTTACGACTCTCATCTTATAATGCAAGCAGTAACCAGCGACTCCAGGGTAACATGCATTGCACAGTCATCAGAAAAGTACATGTGTTTCACTTTAAATAACATGTCTTTTTATGACTCTATGCAACACCTGATGGGATCATTAGAGTCACTGGCTATGTCCTTAAAGTCCTGCCCAATAACAGAAGAATATTTTGACTCAACTCTTGTTAGAAAGGGCGTTTACCCTTATGAGTACATGAACAGTTGGCAAAGGTTGACGAAGATACACTTCCGCCTAAAGACGCGTTCTTTTCTAGTCTTAGAGGAAAGGACATCAGTGATTCAGATTACCAGCATGCTCAAGAAGCATGGAAGAAGTTAGATTGTAAAACGATGGGAGACTATCATGACTCATACTTGATGGCTGATACATGTTTGTTGGCGGACATTTTTGAAAATTACAGAAAGACCTGCATTAAACATTATAGCCTGGATCCCGCGCATTACATTTCTGCACCCGGGATGAGTTGGGACGCTTTCTTAAAAGATACTGGAGTACAGATTGCTTTATTGTCAGATTTACCAATGCTTCAGATGATTGAAAACGGATTGCGGAGAGGAATTAGTATGGCGTCGCATCATTACTGTAAAGCAAACAACAAATACTTGGACGACTATGATCCAAGTAAAAGGTCTAACTATCTCATGTATTTAGATGCAAACAATCTGTATGGATGGGCAATGGCACAATCACTTCCATTACGTAACTTTAAAATGCACACTGGCGGCGGTGCGAATAATATAAAAAGGCATTAAAGTGGTTAAACAGTTTAACGCCCGATCAACAGCGTGGATACATTCTAGAAGTTGACTTAGAATATCCTCATGAACTCCATGACCTACATAATGACTATCCATTAGCAGCAGAGAGTCTAAAGATGAATCCAAGAGAGCCGCCTAAACTTGTGCCTAATCTTCGCGGCAAAAAAAATTTGTCTGTCATTACAGACTTCTACAATTTTATTTAAGACATGGTTTAAAGTTGACAGCTGTTCATCGTGTAATTGCTTTTGATCAAGAACAGTTCATGAAACCATACATCATGAAGAACACTGATCTTAGAACTAAATCCACAGATGCTTCAGAAAAAGATTTTTTCAAGCTGATGAACAACAGCTGTTTCGGAAAGACTATGGAGAATCCGCACAAGCGCAAAGATGTCAGATTGGTCACCAAAGAGAACGAAGCAATTAAGCTGACTTCAAAACCAATTATCAGGACTTAGAAGATTTCATGATGGGTTTTTTGGGCATAATGATGAAAAAAAAGAAAGTAAAATTTGGACAAACTGTTTTTATTGGGTTTACTGTTTTAGAATTATCAAAGCTTTTGATGTTAGAATTTCTTTATGACTACTTTAAACCCCTGTATCCAGAGTCCAGAGTACTTTACACAGATACAGATAGTTTTGTTGTCACGACCGACCCCTGGAGGTCTGCCCTGACAGGATCGGTCTAGATGGGAGTGAAGGGAATGACTGACCTCACACGCCTCGCAAGAGCCCACACAAGAAAGATTACGATACAACACCCCATTTATTCACATCAACACACACAATCACAAATAAATATTTCAACGCACGCACCATGCACAATCACCATCAAGCATTCCAACACACACAACCTACACACAATCACAATCAAGCATTTCAATACACGACATACGCAATCACCATCAAACATTTCAACACATATGACATATACCCAATTATAAAAAAAATAATTCCAGCACCCATCCCTTTCTCTGGCACGTGGTGCCCTCACACCCTGCCTCTCCAAAGTCTACTGGGAGCACCCTGTCGCACTGGGTGCCCCAAACCGGGTTGGTTCCTGAAGAGAGAGAAATGTCGAAGGCCGACACCCTTGACCCGCACAAACAGATGGTGGAGAGCGCGTCTCGGGGGACGAGGCGTTGTTGCTGGCGGTCCCCGGGCGGGGATCAGGACCGACAGCCAAGTCCACGGGCTTTTCCACCAGTACGTGGCCTCCACCAGTGCGTGGTCCCAACCAGCGCGTGGCCCCCACCAGTGCGTGCTCGGGTGAAGCCTCCGGGAGGGGGGACAAGGTAACTGGGAGGAAAGTAGACAGACGGGTACTGGAACCCCGCAGTCAGTACTGTCTGACACATGCTGTTAAACTTAACGCCACTCGCATGATGGGCGAGGGGAGGTCTACTAAATACACCAACATCAGCTCAACACAGACCTGAGCATAACGCGGCAAACCAACCAAATCAGGAATGTTCGTTAAAGTCTTCTCATTCGAAGAAGGTAAGAGACTGCATTAAATTAACAGGTATAAAACAAATATGAATTATACTTCATCTTCTCTCACTCACATTTAACATTTCCTTTCTTAGGAACTGAACTAATAGAGCAACCATGGCTTTACATCTGCCACCACATTTGCAAATAATAATAATTCAATGGCACAATTATCCCCACATTTATGGCAACATTTTAAATAACACAAATTTCCAACCACGCATCCAAACGACTAATCATGCGTACGCACGCTCGCGAACATAAAACTCGTTCTCCTTGCCACACACAAACAGACGGTGGCCGAAAATGTGAGACCGGCAATTGTGACAGGGGCGGACGAGCGAGACCAACCAAGTACCAACCCTGAATCACCAGGTTCTCTCCCATCCCCGCCGACTACCGCATCACAAATGCATAAAAAAGGGGAAAGACTTTAAGATATAATTTTGACTGGCCAGGTTAAAGATTGAATTAACCAGAAAAGTGGTCTCAAAGAATATTTCTTTTATAATTTTGAAAACCAAAAACAAATTGCGCAAAAGAGAAGAATTAGCCGGCTAACATTAAAAAAAACACAACAACAAATAAACCACGAAACTGATGCTTACCAGCTACCCGTGGGTGACCCAAAAGAGGCGGGTCAAACGACTCTCTCTGCCCTCTGTCCAGTCGAGAGGACAGCAGCGCAGATGCGGAAAAAGATGAAAGTGATGTCTTCCCTCCTACAGGCCGACTGTAGGAAAGAAAGTACCGACTGTACCTTCGACGATATGGTGAAGAACCAGGACCGGAGCAGGCACCCCAGAGACATCTTCCGCTCGAGTGAAGTGAAAACCTGCCTCAGCGATGGCGGCCAACATGCCACGCTACGTCACGGTGAGAATACCTCAAACCTAAGAGGAACCTTGCAGTGCGGCAGGTAAAAAGACAGGTAAGAGGCCGATAGAGACAGCCAGTACAAAAAAAGATACCAGCCACCCGTGAACCTGCAGGATGAATTGCACGGGCAGTGGAATTAGAGAGAGAGAGAGAGAGAAAGTAAACCTAACCTGAGCTAAACCACACCAAAGGTGCAACCCCACCACAAGCCACATTAAGGGACGGATATACGACAACAACGACGACAACAACCAAATGAACAATTCTACTACCCTAGATGGGCCAATCGTCATAGGCCTCGTAACAAACCCGTGACAAACCCCCCTTCTAAAAGCATCTGTTTCTCTGAGATACAGTGCTCCTTTGAACCTTGACGCATGTGCAAATTCACAACAATGGGGGCCCAACCCAACCCTCTGTGATCGACAGAGTACGATAATTCCAATACAAACGTTCCACGATAGAATCACACAAGGAAATACATGATACTACATTTATCAAACAACTAAGCAAACCTTCCAACAATGAAAATAACAATCCGAACCATTGGCGATTCACTACCGTTAACATCACTGAAGTGAAAACTGTCACTACACCTGATACAGAGACAAAAGGGGATATAACCCTGGCTGAGGGGAAGTGTTCCTCTGACTGATTTCTCCAATGTGCTGACTACGGAACTCGGCTGAGATAGTCAGCATCCGTATTGCTGGAACCCTTGATATGGTGAAAAGTGAACGCATGACTCCGCAGTTCCACTGCCTAACTCATGAGTCGGCGACTGACTGGCCGGATCCGGTCCAGGCACTGGAGAGGATGATGATCGCTCTCCAGTACAAACTTCCGGCCGTACTTCTTCTTGGCACGCCAGTGCGCGTCCAAATCTGCCTGAGAGATTCAGCAACAGTAGGGGCTCGATAGTCCTAAGCGGGACAGCCTCTGGGTATCGGATCGCAGAGTCAACCACTTCCAAAATGTAGCGGTGACCGCGATCGGATGGTGGATTAACGGGTCCACCAGGTCAACCCCAACCTTGCTGAATGGCTCCCCAACCAGTGGCACTGACCTAGGGAACACGCTTCAAGCGACCCTTAGGCGTTGTCCGTTGGCAGATATCGCAACTGCGGCAGTACTGCCTAACCTGCGAGTTCATCCCTGGCCAGAAAGAAATCCTCTCTAACTCGCTCGAGAGTCCGTTTTGAGCCCATATGACCTGCCATAGGTGAATCATGGGCCTGCCGGGGAACAGATTCTCGCAAGCTTTGGGGAACGACAAGCTGCTTGACCACACGATCTGCCTCAGTGAAAACCCTAAAGAGGATCCCCTTGTGGAGCTTGAAGCTCACCTTGGCGTGTCGGGCCGACTGAGCGGGACGACCCACCAGTTGTCGCAGGCGTTGGACATCCAAGGTCCCTGGCCTGAAGAAAGGATCATGGTAGCAGGATCGGCCCTGGCCAGAACCTCGTCAGAGATGCGGCTGCAGAACGGGACGCAATTCCTGTTCCTGCCTCTTAGCTTTGGCGCGTGTGGTACTCCCACACACGCCTGTACGGGCAGATCCGTAGACACGGACTGACTGCGTCCGTCCGCAAAGGTGATAGTATTCCCTATAAGAAGGGAATACAGAGGTCGCTCCACCGCGATGGCCCATACTTCGCCACAGAAGTAGGGGGTGGAGATAGAAATGAGTACAGAAGGACGGTGGAGGTGAAACCAGCCTCCAACCCGCACACATCATAACTGGCGCCCCGCCGGGCCTCAGGGGAAACCAAATCCTTATCCACAAGATCGTTGATGCTCCCGAATCCCTGATGGTGTCGGGCCAAGGAAGAACCAACAACAGAAAGGAACACTGGGCACTCGGTACCACCGGAAGCTGGGGTGGACCCCACGTTAGCCGGGGCACGAGGACGCTGGAAAGAACTAGTCCATGACTACCGGCGGCTTTAGGACAATCTTTCCTAATGTGGCCAGGACGACCACAAAGAAAACACAGTCGGGGTGCTGAGGGCCCCGATGAACTGCCTGCTTGTTCGACCCGCTAGCGGTCGTCGGCGCCTTATTGCGCTAAATCCTGTGGAGGGCTTCCTGTCCGTACTGGGCGATGCCATAAGCTCTGCGAGCTTCAGCAAACACCTCAGCGGTTTGAATCGCAGCAGCGAAATCCTGAGTGCTGTCTCGCCTATACGAATCCTCAACTCTGGGGACACAGTGTTGGTAAGCTGTTTATGAGAATCAGATCCTCCAGCTCCGCTTAGCCAACTGACGCCAGTACCCTAACGTTTTGCGCAGCCTATCACCAAACTGCACGAAGGGCTCGTCGTTATTCTTTTTCATAGACCTGAACTTCCTCCTGTACGTCTCTGGAGTAAGGTGGAACCGCTTAGGCAGAGCCAACTGCATGTCTGCATAAGAAGCGCCTTCATTTAGAGTGAGCACACACTCTCTTGCAGTACCCGACATCCAGAAAAAGGTGCATGGCCTTTTGTTCCTCAGCAATTGGTATGAATAGCAACTTTGTCAAAATGCTCTAAGAACATATCAATGTCCTCACTAGGTCTGAACTCTGGAAGCTTTTAAATTTGGCTCTAACTCTATCACCTGCCTGGTGATTAACCCCTGATTTACAGATGCGGGAGCCCGCGAAGAAGTTGTTCCAATCTCTTCCTACGCAGAGCCTCCATCCTATCCAGCTCTTCCTACGGAGGGTTTCCTGTCTGCAGCCTCTTCCCTACGCAAGCTTCCTGTCTGGCAGCCTCTTCCTACGCTGAGCAGCCTCCCCTCTGCGCAGATCTTCCTGTCGGGCAGCCTCTTCCCTACGCTGAGCAGCCTCCTCTCTGCGCAGATCTTCCTGTCGGGCGCCTCTTCCCTACGCCGAGTTTCCTCCTCCCGAAAGCAGAATAGCCTCTTCCATATGCAGAATCTCCTGTCTGTCAGTCTCCTCTTGCGCAGAGCCTCCATCCTATCTAGCTCTTCCCTCCGCAGGGCTTCCTGTCTGGCAGCCTCTTCCTTACGAAGAGTTGCCTCTTCCTACGCAAATCTTCCTGTCGGGCAGCCTCTTCCCTACACTGGGCCCCTCCAGAAACTAAGACGGAGGTGATGTCCTGGGCGGGGGTTTACCACTCCCGACACGGGAAGAGACCCATCGACCCGTCCCTTGGGTCTCGACCTTCCCATAAGGAAAATCTCCGGGGCATACTCCTTACGAGGGGAAGCATGGAGAAGAGACGGTTTCGATTTCTGCGACTCAACAGAAGCCACAGTTGCTTCGCTATACTCTACGCTTCCCAGCGGAAGTGCCAGTTGGGGTCTCAGCAGGAAGAAATCCCCTAGCGAAGAAGAAGTGAAAGTACTCGCTGGACTATCGCTACAGCTCTGGAATAAGTGGAAGTCACTGTAGTCGAAGTACTGGTGCTAATAGTAGGGACTTACATTTAGAAAACCTTTCTTCTTCGACGCCCCCAGTCGCCATACCACCAGCACGGACGTTGCCATGAAAAACTATATCCTACAGTTATCAAATACAGGGGAAAGACAATTCCACTTGAAAAACAGCTATTTTAGGGTGTGTGCATATGTGGTGTGTGTGTGTGTGTGTGTGTGTGGTGTGTGTGTGTGTGTGTGTGTGTGTGTGTGTGTGTGTGTGTGTGTGCGGACAAGTTCCGGCTGCTCCACTCTGGCAACACCGCGCTCCCAACACGAGCAACAGTGCGGTGGGGCTCACCGAAAAAAAAAAAAAAACAAACTATGTCGGCTGCTCCCACTCTGGCCCAACCACGCTCCACAGCACGAGCAACAGTGCGGTGGGGCTGGCCGGAAAAAAAAAACGACTGGCAGACAGAATCAGGAAAGAGGAAAAAAGTGACACTAACGTTCGATACAACCACCTGTACTCAATGACCCGGTAGAAAAAAAAAACTGGCTAAATACAAAACAGGAATGGCAGACTGAGTGGCTACAGAAAGGAAAGATTACGGCCGTACCTGCGTGAGGCACCCGGCGGAAGGAGGTCTGGACGCGGTCGATTCCCCTCGGTACCCACCTCGACTCCCCGGTCACACCGGATGTTCCTTCAGGCCACCAAACTCCCTACACGCTAGAGTCACCCAGCCCAAACCCCCCACAAACAAACATGACAAACTAAACTAAACGTATACAAAAACAAAACTGGACAGGTACTCCGCGAAACGAGAGACAGCCAGAGCCCTTCACATCCCGGACGAGCCCCCACAAATGTCACGACCGACCCCTGGAGGTCTGCTCTGACAGGATCGGTCTAGATGGGAGTGAAGGGAATGACTGACTCACACGCTCGCAAGAGCCCACACAAGAAAGATTACGATACAACACCCCATTTATTCACATCAACACACACAATCACAAATAAATATTTCAAAGCACGCACCATGCACAATCACCATCAAGCATTCCAACACACACAACCCACACAATCACAATCAAGCATTTCAATACACGACATACGCAATCACCATCAAACATTTCAACACATTGACATATACCCAATTATAAAAAAATAATTCCGCACCCATCCCTTTCTCTGGCACGTGTTTCCCTCACACCCCTGCCTCTCAAAGTCTACTGGGAGCACCCCGTCGCACTGGGTGCCCCAAACGGGTTGGTTCCTGAAGAGAGAGAGATGTCGAAGGCCGACAAACCCCTTGACCGCACAAACAGATGAGGCGTTGTTGCTGGGGCTCCCGGACGGGGATCAGGACCGACCAGCCAAGTCCACGGGCTTTTCCACCAGTACGTGGCCTCCACCGTGCGTGCTCCCGGGGGAAGCCTCCGGGAGGAGGGACAAGGTAACTGGGAGGAAAGTAGACAGACGGGTACTGGAACCCCGCAGTCAGTACTGTCTGACACACGCTGTTAAACCATAACCCCCACTCGCATGATGGGCGAGGGGAGGTCTACTAAATACACCAACATCAGCTCAACACAGACTGAGCATAACGCGGCAAACCAACCAAATCAGGAATGTTCGTTAAAGTCTTCTCATTCGAAGAAGGTAAGAGACTGCATTAAATTAACAGGTATAAAACAAATATGAATTATCTTCATCCTTCTCTCACTCACATTTACATTTTCCTTTCTTAGGAACTGAACTAATAGAGCAACCATGGCTTTACATCTGCCACCACATTTGCAAATAATAATAATTCAATGGCACAATTATCCCCACATTTTATGGCAACATTTTAAAATAACACAAATTTCCAACCACGCATCCAAACGACTAATCATGCGTACGCACGCTCGCGAACATAAAACTCGTTCTCCTTGCACACACAAACAGACGGTGGCCGAAGAATGTGAGACCGGCAATTGTGACAGGGGCGGACGAGCGAGAAACCCAAACAAGTACCAACCCTGAATCACCAGGTTTCTCTCCCATCCCCGCCCACTACCGCATCACCCAAATGCATAAAAAGGAGAAAAACTTTAAGATATAATTTTGAAATGGGCCAGGTTAAAGATTGAATTAACCAGAAAAGTGGTCTCAAAGAATATTTCTTTTAATAATTTTGAAACCAAAACCAAATGCGCAAAAGAGAAGAATTAGCGGCTACATAAAAAAAACACCAACAACAAATAAACCACGAAACTGATGCTTACCAGCTACCGTGGGGACCCAAAGAGCGGGTCAAACGACTCTCTCTGCCCTCTGTCCAGTCGAGAGGACAGCAGCGCAGATGCGGAAAAGATGAAGTGATGTCTCCCTCCTACAGGCCGACTGTAGGAAAAGAAAGTACCGACTGTACCTTCGCGATATGGTGAAGAACCAGGACCGGAGCAGGCGCTCCAGAGACATCTTCCGCTCGAGTGAAGTGAAAACCGCCCCAGCGATGGCGGCCCAACATTTCCACGCTACGTCACGGTGGAATACCTCAAAACCTAAGAGGAACCTTGCCCCGTGCGGCAGGTGAAAGACAGTGAGAGGCCGATTAGAGACAGCCAGTACAAGAAAAAGATACCAGCCACCCGTGAACCTGCAGGATGAATTTCACGGGCAGTGGAATTAGAGAGAGAGAGAGAGAAAGTAAACCTAACCTGAGCTAAACCACACCAAAGGTGCAACCCACCACAAGCCACATTAAGGGCGGATATACGACAACAACGACGACAACAACCAATGAACAATTCTACTACCTAGATGGGCCAATCGTCATAGGCCTCGTAACAAACCGTGACAAACCCCCTCTAAAAGCATCTGTTTCTCTGAGATACAGTGCTCCTTGAACCTTGACGCATGTGCAAATTCACAACAATGGGGCCGAACCCAACCCTCTGTGATCGACAGAGTACGATAATTCCAATACAAAACGTTCCACGATAGAATCACACAAGGAAATACATGATACTACATTTATCAAACAACTAAGCAAACCTTCCAACAATGAAAATAACAATCCGAACCATTGGCGATTCACTACCGTTAACATCACTGAAGTGAAAACTGTCACTACACCTGATACAGAGACAAAAGGGGATATAACCTGGCTGAGGGGAAGTGTTCCTCTGACTGATTTCTCCAATGTGGCTGGACTACGGAACTCGGCTGAGAGTAGTCAGCATCCGTATTGCTGGAACCCTTGATATGGTGAAAAGTGAACGCATGACTCCGCAGTTCCACTGCCTAACTCATGAGTCGCGACTGATGGCCGGATCCGGTCCAGGCACTGGAGAGGATGATGATCGCTCTCCAGTACAAACTTCCGGCCGTACTTCTTCTTGGCACGCCAGTGCGCGTCCAAATCTGCCTGAAGATTCAGCAACAGTAGGGGCATCGATAGTCCTAAGCGGGACAGCCTCTGGGTATCGGATCGCAGAGTCAACCACTTCCAAAATGTAGCGGTGACGCGATCGGATGGTGGATTAACGGGTCCACCAGGTCAACCCCAACCTTGCTGAATGGCTCCCCAACCAGTGGCACTGATCCTAGGGGAACACGCTTCAAGCGACCTTAGGCGTTGTCGTTGGCAGATATCGCAAATGCGGCAGTACTGCCTAACCTGCGAGTTCATCCCTGGCCAGAAGAAATCCTCTCTAACTCGCTCGAGAGTCCGTTTGAGCCCATATGACCTGCCATAGGTGAATCATGGGCCTGCCGGAGAACAGATTCTCACAAGCTTTGGGAACGACAAGCTGCTTGGCCACACGATCTGCCTCAGTGAAAACCCTAAAGAGGATCCCTTGTGGAGCTTGAAGCTCACCTTGGCGTTCGGGCCGACTGAGCGGGACGACCCACCAGTTGTCGCAGGCGTTGGACACCAAGTCCCTGGCCTGAAGACGGATCATGGTAGCAGGATCGGCCCTGGCCAGAACCTCGTCAGAGATCGGCTGCAGAACGGACGCAATTCCTGTTCCTGCCTCTTAGCTTTGGCGCGTGTGGTAACTCCCACACACGCCTGTACGGGCAGATCCGTAGACACGGACTGACTGCGTCCGTCGCAAAAGGGGATAGTATTCCCTATAAGAAGGGAATACAGAGGTCGCTCCACCGCGATGGCCATACTTCGCCACAGAAGTAGGGGGTGGAGATAGAAATGGTAAGAAGGACGGCGGAGGTGAAACCAGCCTCCAACCCGCACACATCATAACTGGCGCCCCGCGGCCTCAGGGGAAACCAAATCCTTATCCACAAAGATCGTTGATGCTCCGAATCCCTGATGGTGTCGACCAAGGGAAAAACCAACAACAGAAAGGAACACTGGGCCACTCGGTACCACCGGAAGTGGGTGGACCCCACGTAGCGAGGCACGAGGACGCTGAAAGAACTGCCCCATGACTACCGGCGGCTTTAGGACAATCTTTCCTAATGGGCCAGGGCGACCACAAAGAAAACACAGTCGGGGTGCTGAGGGCCCCGATGAAATGCCTGCCTTGTTCGACCCGCTAGCGGTCGTCGGCGCCTTATTGCCGCTAAATCCTGTGGAGGGCTTCCTGTCCGTATCTGGGCGATGCCCATAAGCTCTGCGAGCTTCAGCAAACACCTCAGCGGTTTGAATCGCAGCAGCGAAATCCTGAGGTGCTGTCTCGCCTATACGAATCCTCAACTCTGGGACACAGTGTGGTAAGCTGTTCAATGAGAATCAGATCTCCAGCTCCGCTTAGCCAACTGACGCAGTACCCTAACGTTTTGCGCAGCCTATCTCCAAACTGCACGAAGGTCTCACGTTATTCTTTTTCATAGACCTGAACTTCCTCCTGTACGTCTCTGGAGTAAGGTGGAACCGCTTAGGCAGAGCCAATGCATGTCTGCATAAGAAGCGCCTTCATTAGAGTGAGCACACACTCTCTTGCAGTACCCGACAATCCAGAAAAAGGTGCCCTTTGGCCTTTTGTTCCTCAGACAATTGGTATGAACTAGCAACTTTGTCAAAATGCTCTAAGAACATATCATGTCCTCACTAGGTCTGAACTCTGGAAGCTTTAATTTTGGGCCTCTAACTCTATCACCTGCCTGGTGATTAACCCCTGATTTACAGATGCGGGAGCCCGCGAAAGAAGTTGTTCCATCTCTTCCCTACGCAGAGCCTCCATCCTATCCAGCTCTTCCCTACGGAGGGTTTCCTGTCTGGCAGCCTCTTCCCTACGCAAAGCTTCCTGTCTGGCAGCCTCTTCCCTACGCTGAGCAGCCTCCTCTCTGCGCAGATCTTCTGTCGGGCAGCCTCTTCCCTATGCTGAGCAGCCTCCCTCTGCGCAGATCTCCTGTCGGGCAGCCTCTTCCCTACGCCGAGTTTCCTCCTCCTGATGCAGAATAGCTCTTCCCTATGCAGAATCTCCTGTCTGTCAGTCTCCTCTCTGCGCAGAGCCTCCATCCTATCTAGCTCGTTCCTCCGCAGGGCTTCCTGTCTGGCAGCCTCTTCCTTACAAAGAGTTGCCTCTTCCCCACGCAAATCTTCCTGTCGGGCAGCCTCTTCCCCACACTGCCGCTCCAGAAACATAAGGACGGAGGTGATGTCCTGGGCGGGGTTCACCACTCCCGACCGGGAAGATGACCATCTGACCGTCCCTTGGGTCTCGACCTTCCCATAAGGAAAATCTCCCGGGCATACTCCTTACGAGGGGAAGCATGGAGAAGAGACGGTTTCGATTTCTGCGACTCAACAGAAGCCCACAGTTGCTTCGCTATACTCTGACGCTTCGAGCGGAAGTGCAGTTGGGGTCTCAGCAGGAAATCCCCTAGCAAGAAGAAGTGAAAGTACTCGCTGGACTACGGCTACAGTCTGGAATAAGTGGAAGTCACTGTAGTCGAAGTACTGGTGCTAATAGTAGGGACTACATTAGAAAACCTTTCTTCTTCGACGCCCGAGTCGCCTACCACCAGCACCGGACGTTGCCATGACAACTATATCCTACAGTTATCAATACAGGGGAAAGACAATTCCACTGAAAAACAGCTATTTTAGGGGTGTGTGCATATGTGTGTGTGTGTGTGTGTGTTTTGTGTGTGTGTGTGTGTGTGTGTGTGTGTGTGTGTGTGTGTGTGTGTGTGTGTGTGTGTGTGCGGACAAGTTCCGGCTGCTCCCACTCTGGCAAACACGCGCTCCACAACACGAGCAACAGTGCGGGGGGCTCACCGAAAAAAAAAAAAAAAAAAAACTATGTCCGGCTGCTCCCACTCTGGCAACACCACGCTCCACAGCACGAGCAACAGTGCGGTGGGCTGGCCGGAAAAAAAAAAAACGACTGGCAGACAGAATCAGGAAAGAGGAAAAAAAGTGACACTAACGTCCGATACAACCACCTGTACTCAATGACCCGGTAGAAAAAAAAAACTGGCTAAATACAAAACAGGAATGGCAGACTGAGTGGCTACAGAAAGGAAAGACTTACGGCCGTACCTGCGTGAGGCACCCGGCGGAAGGAGGTCTGGACGCGGTCGATTCCCCCTCGGTCCCACCTCGACTCCCCGGTCACACCGGATGTTCCTTCAGGCCACCAAGACTCCCTACACGCTAGAGTCACCCAGCCAACCACCCACAAACAAACATGACAAACTAACTAAACGTATACAAAAACAAAACTGGACAGGTACTCCGCGAAACGAGAGACAGCCAGAGCCCTTCACATCCCGGACGAGCCCCCACAAATGTCACGACCGACCCCTGGAGGTCTGCCCTGACAGGATCGGTCTAGATGGGAGTGAAGGGAATGACTGACCTCACACGCCTCGCAAGAGCCCACACAAGAAAGATTACGATACAACACGCCATTTATTCACATCAACACACACAATCACAAATAAATATTTCAACGCACGCACCCTGCACAATCACCATCAAGCATTCCAACACACACAACCTACACAATCACAATCAAGCATTTCAATACACGACATACGCAATCACCATCAAACATTTCAACACATATGACATATACCCAATTATAAAAAAATAATTCCCGCACCCATCCCTTTCTCTGGCACGTGGTGCCCTCACACCCCTGCCTCTCCAAAGTCTACTGGGAGCACCCTGTCGCACTGGGTGCCCCAAACCGGGTTGGTTCCTGAAGAGAGAGAGATGTCGAAGGCCGACACCCTTGACCCGCACAAACAGATGAGGCGTTGTTGCTGGGCTCCCGGACGGGGATCAGGACCGACCAGCCAAGTCCACGGGCTTTTCCACCAGTACGTGGCCTCCACCAGTGCGTGCTCCGGGTGAAGCCTCCGGGAGGAGGGACAAGGTAACTGGGAGGAAAGTAGACAGACGGGTACTGGAACCCCGCAGTCAGTACTGTCTGACACACGCTGTTAAACCTTAACCGCCACTCGCATGATGGGCGAGGGGAGGTCTACTAAATACACCAACATCAGCTCAACACAGACCTGAGCATAACGCGGCAAACCAACCAAATCAGGAATGTTCGTTAAAGTCTTCTCATTCGAAGAAGGTAAGAGACTGCATTAAATTAACAGGTATAAAACAAATATGAATTATCTTCATCCCTTTTCTCACTCACATTTAACATTTTCCTTTCTTAGGAACTGAACTAATAGAGCAACCATGGCTTTACATCTGCCACCACATTTGCAAATAATAACTAATTCAATGGCACAATTATCCCCACATTTTATGGCAACATTTTAAAATAACACAAATTTCCAACCACGCATCCAAACGACTAATCATGCGTACGCACGCTCGCGAACATAAAACTCGTTCTCCTTGCACACACAAACAGACGGTGGCCGAAGAATGTGAGACCGGCAATTGTGACAGGGGCGGACGAGCGAGACCAAGCAAGTACCAACCCTGAATCACCAGGTTCTTTTCCCATCCCCCCCGACTACCGCATCACCAAATGCATAAAAAGGAGAAAGACTTTAAGATATAATTTTGACTGGCCAGGTTAAAAATTGAATTAACCAGAAAAGTGGTCTCAAAGAATATTTCTTTTATAATTTTGAAAACCAAAAACAAATTGCGCAAAAGAGAAGAATTAGCCGGCTAACATAAAAAAAAAAAAACAACAACAAATAAACCACGAAACTGATGCTTACCAGCTACCCGTGGGTGACCCAAAGAGGCGGGTCAAACGACTCTCTCTGCCCTCTGTCCAGTCGAGAGGACAGCAGCGCAGATGCGGAAAAAGAAAGAAGTGATGTCTCCCTCCTACAGGCCGACTGTAGGAAAAGAAAGTACCGACTGTACCTTCGACGAATATGGTGAAGAACCAGGACCGGAGCAGGCGCCCCAGAGACATCTTCCGCTCGAGTGAAGTGAAAACCTGCCTCAGCGATGGCGGCCAACATGCCACGCTACGTCACGGTGAGAATACCTCAAACCTAAGAGGAACCTTGCACGTGCGGCAGGTGAAAAGACAGGTGAGAGGCCGATAGAGACAGCCAGTACAAGAAAAAGATACCAGCCACCCGTGAACCTGCAGGATGAATTGCACGGGCAGTGGAATTAGAGAGAGAGAGAAAGTAAACCTAACCTGAGCTAAACCACACCCAAAGGTGCAACCCCACCACAAGCCACATTAAGGGACGGATATACGACAACAACGACGACAACAACCAATGAACAATTCTACTACCCTAGATGGGCCAATCGTCATAGGGCCTCGTAACAAACCCCTGACAAACCCCCTTCTAAAAGCATCTGTTTCTCTGAGATACAGTGCTCCTTTGAACCTTGACGCATGTGCAAATTCACAACAATGGGCCGAACCCAACCCTCTGTGATCGACAGAGTACGATAATTCCAATACAAACGTTCCACGATAGAATCACACAAGGAAATACATGATACTACATTTATCAAACAACTAAGCAAACCCTTTCCCAAAAATGAAAAAAAACAATCCGAACCATTGGCGATTCACTACCGTTAACATCACTGAAGTGAAAACTGTCACTACACCTGATACAGAGACAAAAGGGGATATAACCCTGGCTGAGGGGAAGTGTTCCTCTGACTGATTTCTCCAATGTGCTGACTACGGAACTCGGCTGAGATAGTCAGCATCCGTATTGCTGGAACCCTTGATATGGTGAAAAGTGAACGCATGACTCCGCAGTTCCACTGCCTAACTCATGAGTCGGCGACTGACTGGCCGGATCCGGTCCAGGCACTGGAGAGGATGATGATCGCTCTCCAGTACAAACTTCCGGCCGTACTTCTTCTTGGCACGCCAGTGCGCGTCCAAATCTGCTGAGAGATTCAGCAACAGTAGGGGCATCGATAGTCCTAAGCGGGACAGCCTCTGGGTATTGGATCGCAGAGTCAACCACTTCCAAAATGTAGCGGTGACCCCGATTGGATGGTGGATTAACGGGTCCCACCAGGTCAACCCCAATCTTGCTGAATGGCTCCCCAACCAGTGGCACTGATCCTAGGGGAACACGCTTCAAGCGACCCTTAGGCATTGTCCGTTGGCAGATATCGCAACTGCGGCAGTACTGCCTAACCTGCGAGTTCATCCCTGGCCAGAAGAAATCCTGTCTAACTCGCTCGAGAGTCCGTTTTGAGCCCATATGACCTGCCATAGGTGAATCATGGGCCTGCCGGAGAACAGATTCTCGCAAGCTTTGGGGAACGACAAGCTGCTTGGCCACACGATCTGCCTCAGTGAAAACCTAAAGAGGATCCCCTTGTGGAGCTTGAAGCTCACCTTGGCGTGTCGGGCCGACTGAGCGGGACGACCCACCAGTTGTCGCAGGCGTTGGACATCCAAGTCCCTGGCCTGAAGACGGATCATGGTAGCAGGATCGGCCCTGGCCAGAACCTCGTCAGAGATCGGCTGCAGAACGGGACGCAATTCCCGTTTCTGCCTCTTAGCTTTGGCGCGTGTGGTAACTCCCACACACGCCTGTACGGGCAGATCCGTAGACACGGACTGACTGCGTCCGTCCGCAAAGGTGATAGTATTCCCTATAAGAAGGGAATACAGAGGTCGCTCCACCGCGATGGCCCATACTTCGCCACAGAAGTAGGGGGTGGAGATAGAAATGGGGTACAGAAGGACGGGTGGAGGTGAAACCAGCCTCCAACCCGCACACATCATAACTGGCGCCCCGCCGGGCCTCAGGGGAAACCAAATCCTTATCCACAAAGATCGTTGATGCTCCCGAATCCCTGATGGTGTCGACCAAGGAAGAACCAACAACAGAAAGGAACACTGGGCACTCGGTACCACCGGAAACTGGGGTGGACCCCACGTTAGCCGAGGCACGAGGACGCTGGAAAGAACTAGTCCCATGACTACCGGCGGCTTTAGGACAATCTTTCCTAATGTGGCCAGGACGACCACAAAGAAAACACAGTCGGGGTGCTGAGGGCCCCGATGAACTGCCTGCCTTGTTCGATTTGTAGCGGTCGTCGGCGCCTTATTGCCGCTAAATCCTGTGGAGGGCTTCCTGTCCGTATCTTGGGCGATGCCCATAAGCTCTGCGAGCTTCAGCAAACACTCAGCGGTTGAATCGCAGCAGCGAATCCTGAGGTGCTGTCTCGCCTATACGAATCTCAACTCTGGGGACACAGTGTTGGTAAGCTGTTCAATGAGAATCAGATCCTCCAGCTCCAGCTTAGCCAACTGACGCCAGTACCCTAACGTTTTGCGCAGCCTATCTCCAAACTGCACGAAGGTCTCATCGTTATTCTTTTCATAGACCTGAACTTCCTCCTGTACGTCTCTGGAGTAAGGTGGAACCGCTTAGGCAGAGCCAACTGCATGTCTGCATAAGAAGCGCCTTCATTTAGAGTGAGCACACACTCTCTTGCAGTACCCGACAATCCAGAAAAAAGGTGCATGGCCTTTTGTTCCTCAGCAATTGGTATGAACTAGCAACTTTGTCAAAATGCTCTAAGAACATATCAATGTCCTCACTAGGTCTGAACTCTGGAAGCTTTAATTTTGGGCCTCTAACTCTATCACCTGCCTGGTGATTAACCCCCTGATTTACAGATGCGGGAGCCCGCGAAAGAAGTTGTTCCATCTCTTCCCTACGCAGAGCCTCCATCCTATCCAGCCTTCCCTACGGAGGGTTTCCTGTCTGGCAGCCTCTTCCCCATGTTAAGCTTCCTGTCTGGCAGCCTCTTCCCTACGCTGAGCAGCCTCCTCTCTGCGCAGATCTTCCTGTCGGGCAGCCTCTTCCCTACGCTGAGCAGCCTCCTTCTCTGCGCAGATCTTCCTGTCGGGCAGCCTCTTCCCCACGCCGAGTTTCCTCCTCCCGACGCAGAATAGCCTCTTCCCTATGCAGAATCTCCTGTCTGTCAGTCTCCTCTCTGCGCAGAGCCTCCATCCTATCTAGCTCTTCCCTCCGCAGGGCTTCCTGTCTGGCAGCCTCTTCCTTACGAAGAGTTGCCTCTTCCCTACGCAAATCTCCTGTCCGGGCAGTCTCTTCCCTACGCTGCCGCTCCAGAAACATAAGGACGGAGGTGATGTCCTGGGCGGGGTTCACCACTCCCGACATGGGAGGATGACCCGTCTGACCCGTCCCTTGGGTCTCGACCTTCCCATAAGGAAAATCTCCCGGGCATACTCCTTACGAGGGGAAGCATGGAGAAGAGACGGTTTCGATTTCTGCGACTCAACAGAAGCCCACAGTTGCCTCGCTATACTCTGACGCTTCCGAGCGGAAGTGCCAGTTGGGGTCTCAGCAGGAAAATCCCCAGCGAAGAAGAAGTGAAAGTACTTCGCTGGACTATCGGCTACAGCTCTGGAATAAGTGGAAGTCACTGTAGTCGAAGTACTGGTGCTAATAGTAGGGACTACATTTAGAAAACCTTTCTTCTTCGACGCCCGAGTCGCCATACCACCAGCACCGGACGTTGCCATGACAACTATATCCTACAGTTATCAAATATAGGGGAAAGACAATTCCACTTGAAAAACAGCTATTTTAGGGGTGTGTGTATATGTGTGTGTGTGTGTGTGTGTGTGTGTGTGTGTGTGTGTGTGTGTGTGTGTGTGTGTGTGTGTGTGTGTGTGTGTGTGTGTGTGCGGACAAGTTCCGGGTGCTCCCACTCTGGCAACACCGTGCTCCACAACACGAGCAACAGTGCGGTGGGGCTCACCGAAAAAAGAAAAAAAAAACTATGTCCGGGCTGCTCCCACTCTGGCAACACCACGCTCCACAGCACGAGCAACAGTGCGGTGGGGGTGGCCGGAAAAAAAAACGACTGGCAGACAGAATCAGGAAAGAGGAAAAAAAGTGACACTAACGTCCGATACAACCACCTGTACTCAATGACCCGGTAGAAAAAAAAACTGGCTAAATACAAAACAGGAATGGCAGACTGATTGGCTACAGAAAGGAAAGACTTACGGCCGTACCTGCGTGAGGCACCCGGCGGAAGGAGTTCTGGACGTGGTCGATTCCCCCTCGGTCCCACCTCGACTCCCCGGTCACACCGGATGTTCCTTCAGGCCACCAAGACTCCCTACACGCTAGAGTCACCCAGCCAACCACCCACAAACAAACATGACAAACTAACTAAACGTATACAAAAACAAAACTGGACAGGTACTCCGCGAAACGAGAGAGAGACAGCCAGAGCCCTTCACATCCTGGACGAGCCCCCACAAATGTCACGACCGACCCCTGGAGGTCTGCCCTGACAGGATCGGTCTAGATGGGAGTGAAGGGAATGACTGACCTCACACGCCTCGCAAGAGCCCACACAAGAAAGATTACGATACAACACCCCATTTATTCACATCAACACACACAATCACAAATAAATATTTCAACGCACGCACCATGCACAATCACCATCAAGCATTCCCAAAACACACAACCTACACAATCACAATCAAGCATTTCAATACACGACATACGCAATCACCATCAAACATTTCAACACATATGACATATACCCAATTATAAAAAAAATAATTCCAGCACCCATCCCTTTCTCTGGCACGTGGTGCCCTCACACCCCTGCCTCTCCAAAGTCTACTGGGAGCACCCTGTCGCACTGGGTGCCCCAAACCGGGTTGGTTCCTGAAGAGAGAGAGATGTCGAAGGCCGACACCCTTGACCCGCACAAACAGATGGTGGAGAGCGCGTCTCGGGGGATAGGCGTTGTTGCTGGGGCTCCCGGACGGGGATCAGGACCGACCAGCCAAGTCCACGGGCTTTTCCACCAGTACGTGGCCTCCACCAGTGCGTGGTCCCAACCAGCGCGTGGCCCCCACCAGTGCGTGCTCCGGGTGAAGCCTCCAGGAGGAGGGACAAGGTAACTGGGAGGAAAGTAGACAGACGGGGACTGGAACCCGCAGTCAGTACTGTCTGACACACGCTGTTAAACCTTAACCGCCACTCGCATGAGGGCGAGGGGAGGTCTACTAAATACACCAACATCAGCTCAACACAGACCTGAGCATAACGCGGCAAACCAACCAAATCAGGAATGTTCGTTAAAGTCTTCTCATTCGAAGAAGGTAAGAGACTGCATTAAATTAACAGGTATAAAACAAATATGAATTATCTTCATTCTTCTCTCACTCACATTTAACATTTTCCTTTCTTAGGAATGAAAATAATAGAGCAACCATGGCTTTACATCTGCCACCCCATTTGCAATAATAATAATTCAATGGCACAATTATCCCCACATTTTATGGCAACATTTTAAAAATAACACAAATTTCCAACCACGCATCCAAATGACTAATCATGCGTACGCACGCTCGCGAACATAAAACTCGTTCTCCTTGCACACACAAACAGACGGTGGCCGAAGAATGTGAGACCGGCAATTGTGACAGGGGCGGACGAGCGAGACCAAGCAAGTACCAACCTGAATCACCAGGTTCTCTCCCATCCCCGCCGACTACCGCATCACCAAATGCATAAAAAGGAGAAAGACTTTAAGATATAATTTTGACTGGCCAGGTTAAAGATTGAATTAACCAGAAAAAGTGGTCTCAAACAATATTTCTTTTATAATTTTGAAAACCAAAAACAAATTGCGCAAAAGAGAAGAATTAGCCGACTAACATAAAAAAAACACAACAACAAATAAACCCCGAAACTGATGCTTACCAGCTACCCGTGGGTGACCCAAAAGAGGCGGGTCAAACGACTCTCTCTGCCCTCTGTCCAGTCGAGAGGACAGCAGCGCAGATGCGGAAAAGATGAAGTGATGTCTCCCTCCTACAGGCCGACTGCAGGAAAGAAAGTACCGACTGTACCTTCGACGATATGGTGAAGAACCAGGACCGGAGCAGGCGCTCCCAGAGACATCTTCCGCTCGAGTGAAGTGAAAACCTGCCTCAGCGATGGCGGCCAACATGCCACGCTACGTCACGGTGAGAATACCTCAAACCTAAGAGGAACCTTGCACGTGCGGCAGGTGAAAAGACAGGTGAGAGGCCGATAGAGACAGCCAGTACAAGAAAAAGATACCAGCCACCCGTGAACCTGCAGGATGAATTGCACGGGCAGTGGAATTAGAGAGAGAGAGAGAGAAAGTAAACCTAACCTGAGCTAAACCACACCAAAGGTGCAACCCCACCACAATGCCACATTAAGGGACGGATATACGACAACAACGACGACAACAACCAAATGAACAATTCTACTACCCTAGATGGGCCAATCGTCATAGGCCTCGTAAAAAACCCGTGACATTTGTTATAGATATCCCTACTGAAGACATCTATAAAGACATGGAAATAGAAGTGGCTAAAGGGCATGCGGGATGGTTATGACACATCTGATTACCCTAAAGATTCGCCTTTACATTCACCCGTTAATAAGAAGGTTTTAGGAAAGATGAATGAAGAATTATCTGGAGGGGTGATTAAGGAGTTTATTGGGTTTTAAAGGGCGAAAATGTACAGTATTTCGAGCCAGGAGAAAATCATTAAGAAAGCAAAGGGAATATCTCGCAGTGTTGTGCAGTCAAACATATCACATGACAACTACAAAGAAGCATTGTTTGACAATAAGACTTTTCATGACAACGTAAAATACGAATCTAATCCCTTAACAGTAAAGACCGTTTCAGAAAACTTGTGTACTAGTTTCAACTCCGGGTTTCAAGAGTTGTTACATTAAAAGACATTAAAAGATTTGATTTCCCCATCGCTCGTTTGTTTATTTTGGGAAATTTATCAACTGTGTTGTTTTGTGCAACTGTAAAAAATAGATTTGAATTTCTCCCAGTCAGCTCGTTTGAAATTTATATTTTGGAATTTTATCAACTGTGTTGTCTTGTGCAACTGTAAAAAATAGATTTGAATTTCTCCCAGTCAGCTCTTTGTAATTATATTTTGGAATTTTATCAACTGTGTTGTTTTGTGCAACTGAAAAAACCTCTGAGGATATAGAAATAGGGAGGTGGTCACTTCCCAAGTGTCTTTATCAACCTGCCAGGAACAGCTAAGAGCTAAAGATGGGGAGATGAAAGAAAGATCAATTGCTGAGGGTCTATGGTTAGGAACCATCTGGCCGTCTCGTGACAGGGCCCATCATTAAAAGGGTAAAGGCCAGAATCAAGAATATTTTCCCTACCAGGCGATTTGAGCTAACTTTAAGAAACCCAACTGCCCCCAGAAGGGAGCAGTTCGTTGAAATCTCCGGCGACAACCACTTCTGATTTTGCACGTCTTAGTACGTAACTTTCCCGTGTTACAGTCAAAAACCTCCTTTTGGAGGTATATAAAAACTATGTTGGTGTTAACGACTTACCCGAATCTCACACACACGTGCGCGCATGAGTGAATATTTACAGCATTTTCTGGAACCGGCGATGTAATGAGGCGGTAAGACAGATGTTCATGCATGTAGAGGGGCTGTGGAAACTTTTTCGCCTTTAGCATCTGTTGACAACATGGGGGATAGAAAAGTTTGCCAGTCGTGGTAGTTTATATCTAACTGTCACGACCGACCCCTGGAGGTCTGGCCCTGACAGGATCGGTCTAGATGGAGTGAAGGAGTGACTGAACCTCACACGCCTCGCAAGAGCCCCACCCCAGAAAGATTACGATACAACACCCCATTTATTCACATCAACACACGCAATCACAACTAAATATTTCAACGCACGCACCATGCACAATCACAATCAACATTCCTACACACACAACTTTGCACAACACAATCAAGCATCTCAATAACAACAACACAACATAATCATAAAAAAATAATTCCAGCACATATGACATATCCCCAAATTTATAAACAAAAAATTTCCCAGCAAAATATGACTTTATACCCAATTATAAACAAATAATTCCAGCACCCCATCCCTTTCTCTGGCACGTGGGCCCTCAAAACCCCTGCCTCTCCAAAGTCACTGGGAGCACCCTGTCGCACTGGGTGCCCCAAAAACCGGGTCGGTTTCCTGAAGAGAGAGATTCAAAGGCCGACACCCTTGACCCGCACAAACAATGTGGAGAGCGCGTCTCGGGGGAAGAGGTGTTGTTGCTGGGGGTCCGGGACGGGGATCGGGAAACCGTCCACCAAGTCCACGGGTTTTTCCCCACCAGTACGTGGCCTCCACCAGTGCCTGGTCCCAACCAGCGCGTGGCCCCCACCAGTGTGGCCCGGGTGAAGCCTCCGGGAGGAGGGACAAGGTAACTGGGGGAAAGTAGACAGACGGGTACTGAACCCCGCAGTCAGTACTGTCTGACACCGCTGTTAAACCTTAACACCACTCGCATGATGGGCGGGGGAGGTTTACTAAATACCCCAACACATAAGCTCAACACAGACTTGAGCATAACGCAGCAAACCCACCAAATCAGGAAAAGTTCGTTAAAGTCTTCTCATACGAAGCAGGTAAGAGACTGCATTAAATTAACAGGTATAAAAACAAAAATGAATTAAACTTCATCCTTCTCTCACTCACATTTAACATTTTCCTTTCTTTGGAACTGAACTAATAGAGCCAACCATGGGTTACATCTGCCACCAAAATTTGCAAATAATAAATAAATTCAATGGCACAATATCCCCACATTTTAGGCAACATTTCAAAATAACACAAATTTCCGCCACGCATCCAAACGACTAAACATGCGTACGCACGCTCGCGAACATAAAACTCATTCTCCTTGCACACACAAACAACGGTGGCCGAAGAATGTGAGACCGGCAATTGTGACAGGGGCGACAAGCGAGACCAAACAAATAACCAACCCTGAATCACCAGGTTCTCTCCCATCCCCACCGACACCGCATCACCCGATGCATAAAAAGGAGAAAGACTTTAAGAAATAATTTTGACTGGCCAGGTTAAAGATTGAATTAACCAGAAAAAGTGGTCTCAAACAATTTTCTTTTAAATTTTTTTGAAAACCAAAAACAAAAAGCGCAAAAGAGAAGAATTAGCCGGCTAACATAAAAAAAAACAACACAACAACAAATAAACCACGAAACTGTTTCTTACCAGCTACCCGTGGGTGACCCAAAAGAGGCGGGTCAAACGACTCTCTCTGCCCTCTGTCCAGTCGAGAGGACAGCAGCGCAGATGCGGAAAAAAAATGAGTGATGTCTCCCTCCCACAGGCCGACTGGGTAGGAAAAGAAAGTACCGACGTACCTTCGACGATATGGTGGAAGAACCAGGGCCGGAGCAGGCGTCCCAGAGACATCTTCCGCTCGAGTGAATGAAAACCTGCCTCAGCGATGCGGCAACATGCCACCACGCACGGTAGAACCTCAAACCTAAGAGGAACCTTGCACGGCGCAGTGAAAAGACAGGTGAAGTCCGATAGAGACAGCCGTACAAGAAAAGAACACACCCGTGAACCTGCGATGAATTCACGGCATGATTAAGAGAGAGAGAGAAATAAACCTAACCTGACAAACCACACCAAAGGGGCAACCACACCACAGCCACATAAGGACGGATATCGACAACAACACACAACAAAAAGAACAATCCACCACC
Organism: Conus ventricosus; assembly: GCA_018398815.1. NCBI lineage: Eukaryota > Metazoa > Mollusca > Gastropoda > Neogastropoda > Conidae > Conus > Conus ventricosus. The sequence continues at coordinate 32,907 of JAFLJL010002993.1, forward strand.
CTAGATGGGTCAATCGCGTAGGCCTCGTGACAAACCCGTGACAAACCCCCTTCAAAATAGTTCTCTGAGATACAGTGCCCTTTC
>JAFLJL010002995.1:0-2500 GCA_018398815.1 Conus ventricosus
ATTAAGCCCATAAAAAAATATGTACCAAAGTGCAAACAAAATTTAACAATTCATCTTGACAGTGCCAGCGCAAGTGAAGCCAGACAAAGGAAATAAAAACCAAACACCATTACGTGTTAATTTACCGTTGTGAATCCAATGAAGAAAAAAAGGGCAGGTAAACGGTGGGAAAAACCACAGATTGATGCAAGACGGCCGTCAAAAAACCAAAGCAAAAGATAAAAAACATCAGTTTGTGATGACAGTTGTTTTGTCAATAGTAAACGTAATTGTTTTTGTTTTGTTTGCTTTTTTCCTAAGACGTTGCCCTTTGTCCTCCCTTTTAACAATGCCTAACGGGCTGTGCATCTTCACACGCGGGTGGGAAATTGCAAATAACCCTCTTTTTTCTGTGTTTCTTTTGTTTTGTGTTTGCATCTCTGATCTTTTTCTATCCGTTTTCCCTATCTTATTTTCCCACCTCTTATTTCTTTTCCCCCTTTTTTTTCTGTGCCCCCCCCCCCTCTTCCCTATGGACTTCTGTAATATTTACTCATTTACTTATATCGGTTTCTCTGTCCCGTGTGTGCCTTCAGATATAAAACCGTCACAGAAATAGATACGTCTCTCGGCTGTGTTCAATTATTGAGGGCCCGCGGGTTTTCTCCCTTGTTTCTCATTACACCCACACTTTTTTATATTAAAAAAAAACCCACACACAAACAAACAACAATAACAACAACAACAACAACAACAACAACAACAACAACAAAACCGAAACAAAACAAAACTAAAAAATGTATACTTTTTTTTTGATGAGGTCTCAAACCTGCTATTTAACCCCCCCCCCCCCCCCCCCCCCAAACTTCATATGCCCCCCCCCCCCCCCCTTTTTTTCCACTTGTTTTTGGGTTCTTTCCTCAAACTGGACTTCCGGTCAACCGTTTGGGGGGATTTATTTTGTACCTTGGGGCCAATCCGTGTCAAATGTCCTTTCTATCTGACTTTTGGGAAAACGGGGGAAAAGTGTCAAGGGATATGCCACGGGGTTTGTGAAATCACACAGTTATAATCAGACACAGGTGTAGATTCAAGAAGACAGTCAAGCGCCTACAGATGCGCGGGCGCTCTCATGCGATCACTGCGTGCATGCTGGTGCACACACTCACGGACACACACACACACACACACACACACACACACACACACATACACACACACACACCACACACACACACACACACACACAACACACACACACACACACACACACATTGCGCTTGCACTTTGGCGTACCCAGTGTCACTATTTATGTTCGACAGTGCCAGTGTAGACACAGCTTGTATAGTTTTGTGAGTGGACTTTGTTCTGCCATGTTTTTTAATCAAAAAGTTTTTTTCCCCCAACGTTGATAACAGACAGGATGTCAACACAAAGTATATAAATAGAAAAAAAAAATTATTATGATTCCGCGAGACAATATGGACAACCAGATTACAAGACACAACACGACGCGTTTTGACCTCTTAGGTCTTCTTCAGGTCAGACAGACAACATTCAGGACAATGAAAACGAAGAACGAGCAATCACTTATCTTCGTTTTCATCGTTCTAAATGTTCTCTGTTTGACCGAAGAAGACCAAAGACGTCGAAACGCGGTCGTGTTTTGTCTTGTAATCTGTTCGTCCATATTGTCTTGCGGCATTACTTACAATTGTTCTTGAAATTCGTTTCAATTTCAGCCTTCAGCCACCTTAGTTTGAAAGTAACGGTATAATCACGTTCGGGGTAACGAGGGCGGAGAGAGATTAAAAAAAAAGAAGTGAATCCATAAAGTAGGACTACACAAAACAAGCGTTCAAACTTTTTCAATTCCATAATCTAGGGAGGAAAACGAAAACAGCACCACAAACATACTATTATTATTATTATGATTATAATGAATACTTATATAGCGCCTATTCTCGGCTAGAGACCAAGTTCTAAGCGCTTTACAATCCACACTCGTTTACACAACGGGGGTGCCTACCTGGGTAGTGCCGACTGAAGAGCTGCCAGCTGGCGCTTCATTCAGTCGGTTTCCGTGTCATGAAATCAATATCATTCAATATCGTTCACTCAATTTCCTTACTTCCTTCATTCTTTCCATTTCTCACGCAGGGTGCATGCTATGTGTAACGTTGTCATCCATACCAACGGCCAAACTGGCCTTCTCTTCCGAAAGTTGGTGATGGGATTTTACGTGTGTGCAAGATATGCGTTCACACACAGAACCTCGGCTTATAGTCTTATTCAAAGGACAGTGTGGAAAATGGAGTCAGAACCAATGTTTTCTCCGAGGGAGAAATCCCCCTGTACCGAAACGGCCCGGCGGAGATTCGAACCCGCAACCTCAGGATCACCAAGATTACGAGTCCGGCGCTCTACCAACTGAGCTATTCCGGCTTGAGGACCTGCTACTTGAGGACCCACACAGGTGAGGTCAGATGGGTCAAGTCCTGTTTGATAACCCACGCATTGT
>JAFLJL010002995.1:5000-10000 GCA_018398815.1 Conus ventricosus
CTCAGCATAGTTGTTCATACACATGCACGCACGCACGCACGCACGCACGCACGCACGCACGCACGCACGCACACACACACACACTCACACACACACACACACACACACACACACATACACACACACACTCACACACACACCACACACACACACACACACACACACACACACACACACACACACACACACTGACTGACTGACTGAAACCATTTACTGTCAGATTAACATAGTGTTGTACTGACAAACACACACACACACACACACACACACACACACACACACACACACACACACACACACACACACACACAACACTTTCTCGTCTAATATCACAATGTGTATAGACGTTAAATTGAAGACCTAACACACACACACACACACACACACACACACACACACACACACACACACACACACACACACGCACGCACAAATGTGCTTTCAGCATCAGTTAGGAGTTATGGGAACTAACTGTTTCAACATTGAAGCAAAAGTTATCTCCCTTGTTTGCAATTTTTTTTTTCAAAATAATCGTCTGTGTACCGATCAGATACCGTTACTTGAATAAACTAATTCTTAACGTGGACGATTCAGGCGACGATACTACGTAGGTTGCTTGGGGAAAAATAATAGCGGTTCATGATTAGAAGAGATTTGCTTAAAATAATAGCGGTTCCTGATTAGAAGAGATTTCCTTTTCTTTCTTCCTTCTTCTTTTTTGCCAAGCTCTGGCAGACAGAAAAGAAATTCCAAACCGTTTAAATTTGCTCGTGGTATGTGAGTGTTTCGTGAGTGGCCCGTACTTCCGAGTTTCTTTCATTTACATAAGCACATGAGATCAGTCTTCTTCTTCTTCTTCTTCGTTCGCTCAGACAGGAACCCCAGATGCACTGATGAAGGCTGCCGTCCGGCGGAGGTCCTCCAGAGATCCGTAGAGTTTCTCCCTCATCGGTTGGTCAGCAGGCCAGGTCTCTGCTCTCAGGTCATGGTGAGTTGGACAGTCTTGTAGGAAGTGTTCCACTGTCATTGGGGCTGTACCGCAGGGGCACACCGCAGACTCGCCAATGCGGAACCTTGTGAACATGTGATGGTGTAGCCTGGAGTGGCCCGTCCTCAGCCTAGGAGGTGGTAGGGATCTGTCTGGTTATATTCTGGATGTAGCTGAAGCCATCTTTTCCTCTGCTTCTCCTTGATGATCGTCTTGGCCTCTTCATAGGAGATTTCCTGTTCCTCTTGTGGCTGCTGTCCTCCTTCCTTCGCCAGTCGGTCTGCTTCCTTATTGCCTGCTATGTTGCAGTGTGAGGGTATCCACTGAATGACAGTTAGTTCAGTGGCCTGTTGCAGTCTAGCAAGGGCAGAGACAAGGGGTTGAGGTCCTTGTTCTTTGGGTTCTGTACAGCCTGCAGAACTGACAGTGCATCAGAGAAGATGACGATTTTGGGATGTATGGCCTCTCTATTTGCGCACAGTGTCTCCGCTGCTGTCTGCAATGCGTCTGCCTCAGCTTTGTAGTTCGTGGAGAATTTGCCAGTGGGGATGGCTTGTCGGACGTGAGTTCCATCCTTCAAGGTTAGGAATATTCCTCCACCTCCATTTCTGGTTGCCTCCTCTGCTGAGCCGTCTGTGTATGCGTACGTCCACAGCTCCTTGGGGTAAGCCTGTTCTATATGGTCTAGAGCTAGTGCTTTCTTCTCTGGTTCTGATTGTGTGCCCTTTGAGAGAATGCCTGGGATTGTCTCTCTGACTTCCGGAAACTGGTCCCTTCTCCAAGCGGGTACAGAGCTGTGAGTTGGGATCTGCTTGTTCCCTTGCTGTAGCAGTTCAGGGTCCTGCCTCTCGAGTCTACGAGCGTTGTGCACAAAACTGCTGCGCTTCAGTCTGCACTTGGTTGGCTCTGACATTCTTTTGTTCATGGGTGATTCTTCATCCTCTTGAATTTGGCAGCTTGGTGAGGATTATGGCATCTCTCCTGATTTCAAGGCTTTGAAGACCTGTCAGAGTTTCCATGGCTTGGATCGGGGTTGATTTGAGAGCGCCGGTGATGATCCTGGACGCCTGGTTCTGGACCTTGGCAACTTTGTCTAGGTTGGTCTTGGCTGCTGTCCCCCAGGCAGCTGTACCATATTCTAGGACAGGTCTAACTCGTCCAAGGTACAGTTTCTTCTGGATGTTGTGGTCGGCTCCCCAGGAAGTTCCTGATAACTTCTTCATCAATGCCAAACGTAGCCTGGCTCTTTCTGTGCACTTGTTGATCTGGTGTCTCCAAGTCATCCTGGGGTCAAATGTGACTCTTAAGTAAGTGGGTGACTTATCCTGTGGGAGGACGTGACCATTCACCTGGAGGCGTGCACTCTGTTCTTTTGTAGCGAGGCTGAAGATAGTGTATGTGGTTTTTCTGGCATTGATGGTTACGAGCCACTTTTTGTCCATGTCTCGATCTTCCTCAGGCTTCCTGGATCCTTACAGTGGCTGTTGTTATGTACTGCTCAGAGCACCAGATGGCAAGATCGTCTGCGTAGATTGCACCATGGATCCATGCAGGGATGTCATCAAGGATGTCGTTCATGAAGATGATGAAAAGCGTAGGGGAGAGAACTCCACCCTGTGGAACGCCTTCCTTCATGATCTTCTGTCTGCTTTGGTGCCTTCTGTTCTGTACCCGGGCTTTTCTGTTGGTCAGGTATTGGCTGATCCATTTGAACATGAGACCTGAGATACCGTACTTGTGCATCTTCAGCTTCAGCCCATTCTTCCACACTTTATCAAAGGCCTTTCCAGGTCGATCCAGACTGTAATGGTATGCTTCTTGTCTTGTAGTGCATCCTCCATTTCTTGCGCAATGTAAGCGACCTGGTCTTCAGTGGATCGGTGTTGCCTGAATCCTGCCTGCTTGTCAGAGATGATCTCTTTCTTCTCCAGTACCATGTCAGCCTATTGTTGACTAGCCTTTCCATGAGCTTCCCTACGCAGCTGGTCAGAATAATGGGTCTGAAGCTGTCTGCCTTGGTCTTGTCTTTTCCTTTCTTGTGAATCGGGATCATGGTAGCATCTCTCCATGCCTGAGGTACTGATGCATTTTTCCAGCTGGCGTTGAAGATATTAAGAAGGGTTTTCTTTGCTGATGGTCCCAAGTGTTGTAGCATCTCATTTGTAATGCCATCAGGTCCTGGTGATTTCTCTTTCTGCATCTGCTTTATCCCTTCCTTCAGTTCTTTTTCTGAGAAGAGTTCTTTCATCACTTCTTCCTCGTGTCCATGTCTTTGTAGTGTTTCTGTTTTCCAACACTTCCTTCTCTCTATCTTTTGGGACTTTGATGTTACTGATCCTTTCAAAGCTGCTTATGAGGTGGTCTGCAGCTTGCTTTCCAGTGAGGGTCCCTCCGTTGTCTTCTAGAACGATTGGTGAAGTTGACATTCTTTCATCGTTCATTGCTTTGGCAAGTTTCCACAGTCTTGCTCCATCCTTCTCCAAATTGAGATTTTCTGTTTTCCTTTTCCAGTTGGTTCTTGCTGCCTGGATGAAGGCCTTTTGTACAAGGCGGTTCTTTCCTTCAGGTTGATGTTGTTTTCTGTTGATGGTTCCTTCTCTGCCTTTTCTCTTGCTTCGTTCGCTTGATCTTCCAGCTGTTGGAGTTCTTCAGTCCAGTAGGGCCTGTAGTTCTTTCTGGCTCCTCTTGGATAGTTTCTATGGCTGCTTTCAGTATTGCCGCATTGAAGGCCTTGGTCATGTTGTTCGCATCTTTCTGACGAGTATTGATGTTGGCGGCATACTCGTCAGTGAGGATGGAGAAATCTTCCCATTTAGCTTTTTTGTAGTTCCACCTGGGCAGTGGTCTGCAGTCCTCAGGATGGTGGTTGAGGTCGAAGGAAAGTTTCACAGGTTTGTGATCGCTGCCTGCCAGCTGGTCCAATACTGTTCTTTGTGCGCTCGCCTGCAGATTTTGGTGGCAAAGGCTAGGTCTGGTGTTGTTGACGATAGCCACCTGCGTGAGTAGAATGTTGGGGGGTCATCTGCTTGATTTAGTAGATGTAGTTGCTGGTCAATCTGCCAATCCTCTACCTCCTCTCCTCTTGAGTCTGTTTCGTTGTATCCCCAGCTTGTGGAGTGGCTGTTGAAGTCGCCGACAACCAGGCAGCTGTTCTGTAGAACATCCATTGCATGTAGTGAGATCCGTCGATCTGATGGGCAGTATACATTGTATATCCTGATCTGTTTCTCCCGCAGTGTGATCTCCACTCCAGTGATTTCTGCCTGATCCTCAGTATCCACTGTGATGTGCTTCGCTGGTATATGATTCTTCACCAAGATGAGGATTCCACCTTTGTGTCTCCCTTCCCTGTCCACACGGTAGGTCTGGTAGCCTCTTACTGTGAAACGAAGGTTCTCTGTAAGGTGGGTCTCCTGGACACAAGCAACATCAATGTCCTCTTTGTGGAGTCTTTCAGTAAAGGGGAGCTTCTTCCTGGAAATTCCCTCAGCATTCCACTGCAGTATCTCCAATGGCCTTGGCTCCATCTCCCTCCTGTCAAAGCCAGTAGCTTTTACCCGAGACACCCGCCGTCTGGTTCTGCCACGAAACGGGGCACGGGGACCACCAGTAGCTTTGGTTGGGCCCCTTTGAGGCACAGGGCCCGGCACTCTTCCACCCTGGCGGCTCCTCAACGGTCGAGCACCATATCGAGATTCTCCAAGGTTGTCTGTCATGTGAGCGGGGATGCGTTGTGCTGCCGTTACGCCCCTGACAAGTCAGGACCAGCACATCCGACTTTGGCTCTTGCCATTTATCCCATGGCTGGGTAAGGCTTGGAGCAGTGTCAGGTCGTGTCCACGCGGCGGTGGGCCTGCACAGAGTTCCTTCCTTTCTCGGTGGGGGCCTTACTCCTCCATCTGGACTGGTCTAGCCTGCCGCTTTCCTTGATTGGAGAGGCCGAGATCTAGTTTTAATATAGCGCCAGTATTCCGCTCCCGTGCCGCGTTAGTGAAAACAATCTGCCCCATGT
>JAFLJL010002996.1:5000-12500 GCA_018398815.1 Conus ventricosus
GTCCATACTGAACACACTCCTCTCTGTTGACTTGGTGTAAGTAGCACAGGCGTTTCACGTGCAGTGAATCAGAGGTACGTTGTCCAGGCACAGCGTTCCCATCAAAAGCTGGACTCTCTGCTCATGCCACGGCACATTTACCGGTCGAGCGCCTAACGACTTTCTGTGGCGATTCTCTGGACATGTTTGCAGATGCAGCCTTGTCCAGGAGTTATTAGTCAGGACACTGATGAAGAAGAACATGCGCATGGGTCAAGAACATGCGCATTGTGACCCAGTCATGTAGCCTGTTCAAGCTTGGATTGAATCATGATGTTGATGATAGTGTGTGACCAATGTGACACAATCGTTGGGTCACTGAATCTTTTTGTGATTATTATTTTCTTTTGTCGTAAAAAGCATGAAGTAGTGACCTGAAACACAAGACGATGATTAAGTCCCTAAGTTGATATTTTGAGCTGTTTTTTGTTTTGTTTTTGTTTTGCTGCTGCTGCTGCCACTGCTGCTGAAGCGCAGCTTTAGTTATTGATATTATATATATATATACTGACTTCCATAAAAAACGCGAAAGCAAAACAAGCTGAAGTTTAGGGGCGAATTTTATTGGTCACAATTGTACAGAGTGGAAGCGAGAATTCAACGTGATTTGATTCATTACACCGGTAATGTGTGAAAATGTCATCAGCAATATGTCTCTGTGTGGAAAATCCAAGGTCACGTGACAAACCAGCTTGAAGTCCTAATGCCGTGTGTGGCCACCATTTGCATGGACAACTGCTTGACACCTGCGGCTCATTGAGTGGACCAGGTGGTTGATGCGTCCCCTTGGCACACCAGCCCACACATGGACGATGGCCTGGTGAAGTTGAGCCGCTGTTGCTGGTCGTGGACGCAGGAGGTCCAACCGTCTGCCAAGTTCATCCAAAAATGTTCTATTGGGTTTAAATCGGGACTGAGGGCTGGCCAGGGCAGCACATTGACGTTGTTATGCTGAAGAAATTGCTGGGTGGCCCTGGCTGTGTGTGGTCTTGCATTGTCCTGTTGGAATGTCCAGTTTGGGTGTTGCGCAAAAAAAGGAACGACATGGGGTCTGAGCACCTGGTAGATGTAGCGCTGTGCATTGACACCCTGTCCGCGACCAGGACCAATGTTCTGAAAGATGACTGGTCCTATGGCATGGGTTGATGCCAATTGCACCCCATATCATAACGTTCGGGCCTCCCCAGGGGTTCCGCTCTACCACACAGGAGTCAGCATAGCGTTCACCAGGTCGACGCCATATTCTGACACGACCGTCAGCCATGTCAATACAAAAACGGCTCTCATCTGAGAACAGTATGCGTCCCCACTGCTGCTTGCGCCAGTTGATTCGAGCTTGTGCCCACTGCAGCCTGTCCTGCCGGTGTCTTGGTGTCAGTACCGGACCTCTGTGAGGACGCCTACATGCCAGTCCGTTCTCCTGAAGACGCCGCTGCACAGTGTTGGGCTGATTCGTTGCTGGAGATTCCCAGGCACCTGTCGAGCAGTGTTAGCGGCTGTTTGCCGCCTGTCCCGCAGATGGGTTCGAACAAAATGGCGATCCTCTCTTGGTGTGGTGACCCGAGGACGGCCTGGCCGGGGACAATCATCAGTGGTACCAGTGACTCGCATGCGGTGCTGCAGACGATAGATGGGTTGATATGTGGACGTTAAAGATGTTGGCAACCTGCCTGGCATCCACACCAGCCTCCAGATGGCCTAGGGCACGATTGCGTTCCTCTGCTCGTAGTCTTGGCATCTCTGTAGCGCTCAGACGGCAAGTCGTTATCTGAACCTTGTAGCGTGGCTTTATAAAGGCTGCATGCCTGCGTACTTGTCGCTGGTTAACTTTGCTCTGCATGGTGTGCACGTGCCTCACATGCAGCAACCAGTTGCCATTTTTGTTGACCCTCTAATGCCCGGAATGATGTGTTGCTCACACAATTTTTTCACTGCACGTGAGTCTTGGACCCAAACAACTTGCCACAATGGTTCAATATTGTATTTTTCACCCCTTTTCACCCGAAAAATAGCCTTTCAATTTTTCGCGTTTTTTTATGGAAGTCAGTATATATATATTATCCGTCCTTACTGCTTCTCTTAACTTTTCGAAAGAGACAATAAGCCGAGGTCCCATGTCTAACCTGAAAGAACCCATTGCGACAACAACATTGCCCCCCCCCCCCTCCCTCCCCGGCCCAAAACCATGCAGGATAGTCCATGTAGAAAGGAAAGAAGAGCAGATGCAGACAGAAACAAGTGCATTTGTGGCGCTGTACCCGGCGACGTGCTGTTCCCAGGCAACCACGGCATGTTTCATACAAGATGATGTTTGAGGGAGCCCAGAGTCAAGTTGTTAAAGCTTTCAGGTAAGCAGTTATAGGTTGTGGGTTCCAAGCACTCGTGGGTTCGCTTATTAGAGGGCCCCCCCCCCCCCCCCCTTCCATTCAGCTGTAAATGGCGACCTGATTCAGAGCTGGGGAGATGCTTTGGCGGAGGAAGACGAGGGATGGACTCCAATCTTCCATAACGACGTGCTTAGACATGGTTAACGGTCTAGACATGGTTAACGGTCTAGACATGGTTAACGGTCTAGACATGGTTAACGGTTAGACATGGTTAACGGTCTAGACATGGTTAACGGTTAGACATGGTTAACGGTCTAGACATGGTTAACGGTCTAGACATGGTTAACGGTTGACATGGTTAACGGTCTAGACATGGTTAACGGTTAGACATGGTTAACGGTCTAGACATGGTTAACGGTCTAGACATGGTTAACGGTCCAGCAGTTTGGTGCCTCTCGGCCGTCGGGTTGTTGGACTTTAACCTCAAACCCTGTGACAAATGTTGTATGGGTGAGTATGTGTTCAGTGTTTATTTGCCCTCCGAGAGTTTTGTGTTTTTTTTTCCTTAAGAGGTGTTTAAATGTTGTACAATGTATGTATGTATGTATGTATGTATGCATGTGTGTGTGTGTGTGTGTGGGTGTGTGTGTGTGTGTGTGTGTGTGTGTGTGTGTGTGTGTGTGGTGCGCGCGCGCGCGAGCGCGCGCGTGTGTGTGTGATAAAGAAAGAAGTGTTAAAAGGTTGTACAATCGTGTGTGTGTATGTGTGTGTGTGTGTGTGTGTGTGTGTGTGTATTTTTTTTTGGATTGATTTAATTTAGAGTCTGTTCACAACGATGGTGATATTAGACTTTAAAAAAAATAAAATAAAAAATAAAAATAAAAACCCACCTTATATACATGTGTGTTTGTGTGTAAGTGCGTTATATGAGAGTGTGTGAGCGCGAGTGTGCGTGTGCGTGCGTGCATGCATGCGCGCACCCGTGTGTATGTGAGAGTGAGAGTGAGAGAGGAGAGACCAAATACATGGAAAGTTTGCCTATTAACGACCAAACAATAATTATAAACTGATAAATCAATTACAGCAAATGAATAATATCAGAACTCGATATAGCCTTTGCTATATCAATCATTTTGGGGCTGTAAAGAATTTCATGTAAAGCCCCTAATGAAGCAATATCTATCTTTAGAATATTATATAAAGATGTTAGAACTGGACATTCAAAAGAATATGTTGAATAGATAATGGGAGACCACAAGCGCAATCTACATCCTTAGAAAATTTGGTTTTCCACGAGTTTAAACGCATTTTATAAATTATACTGGACAACGATCTTTGACATATAACGCTTTCGTTTTTGCAGGAAGTTTTTCATTGTTCATACAATTTTCTAATAGAGAACTGATTTCATGTTTATCCAATTTTAATTTACTATCTGGATTTTTTCTAAGAGCACCCTCTTTTGCTAATTTATCAGCTATTTCATTTCCATAGATACCACAATGGGATGGGATCCAGCAAAACTCTACAAAAGTTCCTTTCGCCATAACGGAATGTATATCAAAAATTAGGTCTTTCCTTACATTTGCATCCAATTTCGTAAGCTACAAAGTACAGATTTAGAGTCAACACAGATTAAAATGCTGTAAATTGCCACATTAAGATCAGATATCCAAGATAAGGCCATAAGGATTGCGTATAGTTCAGCAGTGAAACTGAAAAGTTCCTTCCTAAACAAATGATTTCTTTACTTTTAAATCGGGAATTACAAATCCAGCTCCTGTATAAGATTCTAAAAACTGAACCATCCGTGTAGATTTTAAGATGATGTGGATATGTGTTTTCAAGATGTTCTTTTGCTTCTATTGATATCAAATTGATATTATCTTCTTTTTTTAAAGTAGTGTAATCTATATCAAAATTTGGAGAAATATGCTCCCATTGAGGAACCGTGGGCATAGTTGGAGGTTTTGAAATGGATGTAATATCGATGTCACATTTTCTAAATAAATCATCAGTATAATTTCGAATGGGCTGCAGGTAAGAAATATTCTGTGCCCTTTTAGGAAAATCCGATTTGGAATCAAGAAATATTTCATTTGTTACTGAATTTGATACAGAAAGACTTCTGGCTACATATTTGGCTGTTGCTAGTTTGCGTTGATCATCAAGTGACAAGAGATTAGCTTCTTTATATGTTTTAAAAGTATTAGAATGCGCTGGAACACCAATGGCTACTTTAATAGCTTTACTGTCTATACTTTGTAACCGCTTAAGTAATGTTTGAGAAGCTGAAAAATATACTTCCTGTCCGTAAGTCAATTTTGATCGAACCAGACTAATTAGAAGATGCACACGAGTTTGGATATCTTGACCCCAAGATTGTGCACTGATTATTTTTAGTAAAGATAGCCTTTGTCTGGCATTGTTTATAAGATATTCATATGGAATCTCCAGTTTAATTTTGGAGTGAAATGAACACCTAAAAATTTAACATTATTGGAATATTGAAGAGTTTTATTTTCCAGCACAAGTTGCGGCAAAACTTTTGGATTTTTTACCATTGTTAAATAACATTAATTGTGTCTTTTCTCCTGATAGTTCCAGTCCATTTTCATTCATATATTTATTTAGTTTGTCAATTTCAATTTGATATAGTTTTTGTATGTATAAATGGTTCTCTTATTTGTCTGTTTTTTAATGTTTGTGTTCATCCACATTGCAATATCATCGGCATATTGCACTACATGCATATTTTTAGATAGTATTTTAGGAAGATCGTGAATGAGAATTGTAAATAGAATAGGTGCAATAATGGAGCCCTGAGGGATGCCAATGTCAATATCTTTAAATGAAGAGTAACAGTTACCAACCCTAGTACAAACTGATCTCTCAGATAAGAAAGATTTTATGAATTGATACATTGCACCATTAATCCCAATATTTTTCAACTTATAAAGTAAACGAGAATGCCACACACTATCATATGCTTTTCTGATGTCAAAGAAAGTAGCAAGTGTACTTTTTCTACGAGCAAATTGTTTTTTAACATGACTTGCAAGTTTTACAAGGTGATCGATTGTACTTCTACCCTTTCTGAAACTGCTTGATTGTTGGGAATTATGTTATTCTTTTCGCAATAATGTAAAACGCGTTTTTCAACTATCTTTTCTAATATTTTTCCAACTTGAGATGTTAATGCTATAGGTCGGTAACTATCAATTGCAGACCTAGGTTTACCTTGTTTTGGAACGGTATTACAACTATCCTCTTCCAGAAAGTAGGAAGAGTTCCATTTAACCAACATTTTGGTTTAAAAAGAGTGAAGTAATTGCTTCCAGCACAAAGGTAAGTGGCATAGCAATTGATATGAAATTCCATCTAATCCAACAGCTGTCTTATTCGAGGAGAATGACATTAGTGCTTCTTTAAATTCTTCAAATGTTATAGATGCATTTAAGTAATGGTATGGATCCGGTGTGGGATCATAATAAGTATCCTTTTTCTCCTCTAGTCTCTGCATTTTTTGATATCTGTATGTAGTCTAGTTGATCAGTTATTTTTTGAAAAAGCTTGTACAAATGCTTCAGCTTTCTCTGATGATGTTGGAATAGTATTATTTTCTAATTTAATAGGATATGAAGGTAGATAATACTTGTTTTTTAATCCTTTACCTTTTTCCATACTCTGTGCATGTCCTTAGATGAGATATTTCTGAATGACAAAATGATTGAAATTGAGACGTTTTGCTTTTGCGACAACCCTGTTACTGTGGCTTTTTGCACGTTTCATTTCAATAAAGTTTTCATTCAGTTCTATCTTTGAGCCTCGTTTTGTACGTTTTCTTTTTATTAGATACGGCTTCTGCACATTCTTCATTCCACCAACTATTCCTCTATATTTTTTATCTATAGAAGATTTGCACTTTGGCATTGCTTTCTCAGCTGCAGATATATAGCTTTTCTAAGTTGTTATAAAAGACTTCAATATCTTCGTCTTCAATAATGCTGCGATCTATAGATAGAAGGGTTGACTCATATAAATTCCAATCTGCATTATTATATAAAAACTTTGGTATTTTATCTTCAACTTCTGCTTCTTCGTTAACTATTTGCTCGTGTATTTTCACAACAATAGGAAAATGATCACTCCCTAACGAATCATCTTCTGTTGTCCAAGTAACATTGATGGCCAAATCAGGAGAAATTAATGTGAGATCGATGGAGGTCGGTCTATGCGTTGATATATCAGGCACTTTGTTATACTGCCGTCATTCATTAATACTAAATTGGAATCAACAATATTTTCTACAAATCGATTGCAAGTTATAACACAGCAATCAGGTTCCCAAAATGGAGAATGCGCATTGAAATCACCCAAATTATCCATTTCTTATTTATATTAGGAAGATGTTTTATTCCAATCTGTATTGTCAGCATTTGGCCCATTTGGATAGTAAACAGAAAGTATGTTTACACTGAAATCTTTGTTCACCTTTAACGATATGGAAGTAGCGAAAAGTTTTCAATGCACTAGTGAATGTTGAATAATACTTTAGAGGACTGTAATTCAAGTCTGATCTGACATAAATTGCAGTTGAACCCGTTTAGTAGACACACTGCAGTCATATAAAGGTGGATAATAAAAACCACGAAATTTAGGCAACTTAAAAGGTTCAGCATTTAAGGATTGTAAGGCCAGAATGCAATAGTTATTAGAATAGATGTGATTTTCTAACTGAAGTAAGTTTTTCACAATTGATCTGCAGTTCCATTGTAAAATGTTCAAAGAATTGTTAGCTAAGTTCATTCAAAACTATTTAAAAATCAATGCTTTTCAAAACAATTTGTTATGACTTTTGAGATAAAGCAAATTGAACAGGTAGCACCGTGACGGATACAAAAATAAAGCACGTTGATGTTGTAGAAGCCCAAGTAGTTGTGCTATCAGATGCCCTGCAGGAAGAAGGACATCGCTGAGGTCGTTGCAGTCTAGAACAGCCATGGAGGTATGAAGTGTGGAAGGTAGAAACCAGCATGGTGATGAAGGGGGTGACCTCGTCTTCTCTTTGGTTTTCCCAAAACAATGCATTGAGATGTCGACCCAGAGTCCTTGCAATAACGCTGGCTCCTTT
>JAFLJL010002996.1:17500-20000 GCA_018398815.1 Conus ventricosus
GGTATGACTTCGGGATGATGGGTGATCACAGTACGTGGGATAGTGGATAACTTGCTTAATCCACTGTATAAGGAACAGGAATTTCGTTTGGATTACAAAGCATCACGCTTTTCAGTTGTGAAGTCACGTGCATTAAAGACAACAAAACATGGTAAATTATTTAATTCGGCTAGTTTTTTTTTTAGATGGACCATTTTCACAATTATATAATTATTTTCATGGCGTTTCAAACAGTAAACAACCATTGTTCTTTGCATTTACAAACTTCAAGAAACTTTTGAAACTAACTTCTAGAAAGACTTTGACTCGGTGTGCTGATTTGGCTTATTTGAAAAAAAAAAAGTGATGCCTATTTGACTGACATATGATGAATACACGGCTTATGAGGATGAAGGACAAAAGGCAGGCGGGACAAATGGGGAGAGAGAGAGGTATGTCATTTCTGCCCACAAGACGACACAGCACACACGTCGAATCTCATAATTAAAAGAAATACACCCACATACGCACGCACACACTTACGCACACACTTATGCACACACGCACGCACGCACGCGCGCACGCACGCAAACACACACGCACACACACACACACACACAACACACACACACACACACACACACACACACACCACACACACACTCACACACACACACACACACACACACACACACACACACACACACACACACACAAACACACACACACACACACACACCACACACACACACACACACACACTCACACACACACACACACACACACACACACACACACACACACACTCTTTCCCATCTTTCTCTCTGATTTTATAAACATAGTTGTTATTTCACTTTTCCTTTTCAATGTCTATGACAGCGGAAAAACAGCTTACAGCCCGAATCCCGAAGAGCGATGATTCCGTGGAGGCACCAGGCATAAATCAGATTGATTTTGACAGAGGTAGTCCCGAGTGACTGATAACGAAATCAACTGTACACCCCTCCCCTCCTCCTTCCTCCACAATTGAAAAAAAAGGGAAACAAATATTTTAAAAAACACCCATAAAACACAGTGTCTTCAGAATCTATTGGCTGTGTGGAGAAATGAGCAGGGGCTGGTTTGTCGTTTAAACATTAGCCTTAATCGTGAGGTCCAGACTGGTCATTTGGATGAATAACTCGAAGAGCGGACAAAGAGAGGACCGTATGTGTGTCTTATCCTTATACAATATGGTGCTTTCTGCGGTTCTTCATGTCTATCTCCATCCAAATGAAAGTTATATAACACTCAATATTGAAACAATTATCAATAAATCATTATACAGCTAAAATCATATCAGAGAGAAGTTAAAACGGCAGTCTAACGAAAACCAGCACATCAAATTTGCAGCAGCAGTTGAAGGTCATTTCATATTTAAAGTTAGTAATAGTATTTTCCAGTACTAAAAACTATTGAATGTTCCATTGTATTGATTGTGGTGTAGTTTGGAAATGTTTGGTTCACTAATAGAATCCAAACATTCATAGCAGCTGAAGGCTAGGGATGAACTGTACATTTGGAAATAAGGTAACTATTTTGATTCGGATTTGAAGTCTTTTTGTGAACAGCGTATGCCTTTATTTACTGTCCTATAACATTTTAGCAGTGAATATGCTAGCGTGGCTATGACCACACTGACAATCCTTTTTGGATAGAAGTTGTAAAGTATTATATGCAATTACGTTCGAAATATTCTTCAATTAATCAGCATAATCATATCACATGGCTGAAATATTCCTTGAAACACAAATTTTGTTAGAACAAAACATATTGTTTACGTTCAAGAATGCATAGACACCGAAGCTACATTTATGAAACAGCTTGTAAACACAGATGGAAACTTTTTTTAGCATCATTGGATGTAGACAGAAATTCTCATGAGTTCAAAGAACACATTTTCTGCTATGTTGTGGCGTAATCCAAGCGATCAAGTGTATCCTGAACAAGCACAAAATTTTAGTTGACTAGTTGGTAGTTGGTATTACATTACGGATTCTACCAACTGGGCACTGATTTTAGAAGGAAATGAAGCAACACTGCTGTAGATCAATGATCGGATCTGTTTCCATTCCAGCTGTTGTTAGTAAATGGAAGGAAAACTGTAGCCATTTAAGCTGGAAAAACGTTTTGGCCGTTGCTTTAAATTGACGTATAATGTCCGACTGAGATGAATCCAGACCAGGATTTTGTACCATACACTTACCACCGCAAGAAAATATCTGTATATGTGTCGTATGTTGAAGACCTGTTGCGCTGTTTTGCAAAAAAAGAGATCGAGACTACTGACCATTTATTCTGGAACTGTCGCCTTGTTTAAAATTATTGGTCTACGTTTAAAATTAAGCTAGAACGGTGTTGTCATGTGATAGATATAGTGAATACCTTGTTCGTTTTGGATTATGAGTTGGTACAAACACTGGTGGTATGTTTGATTTGATTTTGTTGTTGGCTATATTCTGTGTATAAAGGTGTCGGTTTT